>CM031919.1:17476087-17553535 GCA_018703695.1 Prunus fruticosa
TTAAATAAAATAAAATGAAATCCAATTTTCATTTAAGTCATGCAAATATTTATCACAATCTCATCATATGTGTTCAGAAAGTGACTAAAAAACAAAACAAAACAAAACAGGACTCAAAATTTAAAAAAAAAACAAGCAAAAACTTTTTTTTTTTTTAAAGACAAACCAAATTTACTTGCTAAACTCCAATACCCCCAAACCTATAAATGAACATTGTCCTCAATGTTTAAAAATTAACCACAAACAATGTCATAACAACAAATGAAATGTATTAAAAGCAAATAGAAATTACAAAACACACAAAAATAAAATAAAATAAAATTACAAAATAAACAAACAAATAAAAAGAAACAAAACACTTAAAACAGTGAGCCCTAAATAGACAGTCTTACACAAGCTAAAACCCAAAAATTTTGAAGCCCAAAGCCCACAATTTCGAAACACAAACCACGGTTAATTTAATCCACTTTGAAACCCAAACTATGGTGAAACCCGACCCACAATTTGTTTTCATTTGCGGCTTTTTTTTTTAAATTATTATTTAGTTTTGTAAAAATAGACTATCGAACCGTGAGTAGAAACACAAAGAGCGGGATTTTTTTTAATTTTAAAACATGGGTCATGATGTCTTGGTTCAGTGTAAGGGACCAACAGACAGGGCGAGACACGTGTCGACGCATAGAGGTGCCGCAGACTCCACAAGCATAAATTACGGGCTCATACAAAGTCGTGATGACTTTACTGAACGCGTCCGTTCAGACAAAGCAAGTTGTGACAAATGAGTTAGGTACGGTTGGAAAGTGAGAAGGTTGTGGGACTCGAGGAACGCTTGGCTAGAGTTTTGGTACTTGTTGTGTAGATTCAGCTGCACCAAAATGGATTCAGCTGCATCCTCAACTTGTGATACTCGCAAGTGCACGAGCCGTTCGGTAGTATAGCATATGTAAGTGCGAGGTCGATTCCACAGGGATTGGTGATTGAATGATCCAATTCAGTTTTCCTGCACAAAACAGAAATGAAAACAAAAGCAAAAAAGGTTTTGTACAACATTTGAGAACATGGAGAGTTTGGATGAGAATAGAGAGAAGTGAGGGAGAAGAGTTTTGGGAAGTGTTCAAGAACATGGGGGCTTTTGGAGAAGAAAGTAGAGAGGTATTTTGAGAATGTTTGTTGCGTAGATTCAGCTGCACCAAAATGGATTCAGCTGCATCCTCAACTTGTGATACTCGCAAGTGCACGAACCGTTGGTAGTTTAGCGTATGTAAGTGCGAGGTCGATTCCACAGGGATTGGTGATTGAATGATCCAATTCAATTTTCCTACACAAAACAAAAATGAAAACAAAAGAAGCAAAAAGGTTTTGTACAACATTTGAGAACTTGAGAATTTGGATGAGAAGGTGTTTGGGAACTTTGAGAATTTGAAAGAGTAAGGAAAGTGGTGTTTGGGAACTTTGGGGAATTTGGAAGAGAAGAGAGAAAGTGTTTGGGAAATTTGGGGATTTTGGAAGGGAATATGTTTGAGAACTTTGAGAATTTGGAAGAGAGTGGTTAAGAACTTGGAGAATGTTTATGAACTTGGAGAATTTGAGAACTTAGGGTAGGGAGAGAAAGGTGTTTGAGAACTTGGAGAATTTGGTGAAGGAATGGGAATTGTGTTTGAGAACTTTAGAGAAGGGAGAAGTGTTTGAGAGATTTGGAGAATTTTGGAAGAAGGTGTTTGGGAAGCTTGAGGATTTTGGAAGCTTGAGGATTTTGTGAACTTGGAGAATTTGAGAACTTAGGGAAGGGAGAGAAAGGTGTTTGTGAAGTGTTTGAGACATGGAGACATTTGGAAGAGAAGGGAAATGTGTTTGGTATTAGTACAAAGAAAATTTAATAGAATGATCTTATTACAACAATTGAGAACTATACAAAGGGAAACTAAGAGAATTTGAGGGAGAGAAGGGAAGGGAGCTCTAGAGAAGTGCTTGAGAGCTCCCCCCCTTGGGGTGTGTTTACAAGCTTAGAGAACTTCCCTATTTATAGGCCTAGGGGAATTGAAAATCTGAATTCAATAAGACTAATGCATACAACACTTGAATTATAAAATCTGAAATGGTTGATGCACTTGTATTAGAAAATCTTGAATTGGTTGATGCACTTCACCACTAAATCCCACCAGCAGCCCTATCTCATCTTCATGTCACCATGACAAAGCTTCTAACCAGAAATGATAGCTCACGCCTAGCTCACCATGACCAAGCATCCAACCAGCACATGCTGAGGTCAGCATGACCAGCAACTTCAAGGGCTTACAACTTGGGCTTTTCTTAATCAAATTAGGACTTTAAGCACTCGAAATTGAATTTCAGAATGTCTTCTTTCCAGCCATATGTTATTTGGGCCAATCCAAGGTCGGAGGAAGAAGTTAAGGCCGAAACAAATTGCTAACTCATTTTCCGCGCTGATAAGATCCATCCCGAGCATGGTTTTGTGTTTTCTAGGTAAAGGACTCCAGATTTATCCAATGGGGCTGAATGTTGGATATGTTATAGTACACACCCATTGGAACAACTTTCATGAAGAATGTGGCCTCATTCGAGCTATGTAGGTTGCTGAAACAAAGCTTGCAATATGACCTACGAAACTGGACTGGCAGGGGGCTGTAGCCATAATGAATTTGTCTTTAAGCTCTTCATCAATTCATCCAAATTAGGCCTTAACATGCTTGAATTGAATGAATTATGCTCTCCAAAGCCATCATTGTTACCTAAAGCTCAATTAACTGAAAGATGAACACAAAAAGGATTAAAAGCACAAGTTTAACTCAAAAACATAACCAAATCATAAGCTAGAAGGGTAAGAAATAATATACAATTATGAACCGATCAAATACCCCCAAACCTAGATTTTGCTAGTCCTCGAGCAAAACAAAAAGGAAAACACAGATAAAAAAAAACAAAACAAAAAGTTAACTAGACCACTTTCGTAGGTAACTCGATTGCATTTAACATATGCAACAAGCCTTTAAACCTCTAGGCATCCCTAGTAGGAGGAGTTGTGTCTCCTGAGGGTTTAACAGCAATTAAATACCCACAAACGTTTTTCTATCTCTACAAAACAAAATGGTTAGAAAACTTATTAGATTTGTTAGTCCTTAAGCAAAACCAAAAACAAAAACAAACACAAACGCAAATACATTAACAAAAACAAAACAAAACAAAACAAAATAAAGAAAACAATTACAAAAATAAAACGAACTCAAAACAATTTTTCTGAACATTTTCTGAAGAAAAATGACTCATGCACATGACTTAAACGTTTTAACAATAAAAGCTCAATTTTTAGACATTATTTACAAAGTGGCAAAGTTCTAAACACAATATGCTCAAAGTGTAGTAGTGTGATAGCCAAATACAACAAATTCCCCAATCTTAGTTTTCACACAATTTCAAAAATCATACAAAGCATAAGTTTAACTTCAAATCTCACCAAAGTTGTCCTCTCACAAATGAATCACTCAGAAGAGGGCTATAATGCATCACTCAGTTATAAACATGAGAATAGAGTTAAAGCATAAGGAATTAACTCGAAATAGAAAGATGAAGAACTTGCATTAATATGATCTCAAGAAGGATGCCAAACACTTAAAAGTAAGAAAATGGATGCAATTCAACCACATGACATTTAAGATCAATTTAGGTCTTTAACATAGGTTGTAATGGGGCCAAGGGTGTAAGGTGAGTAAGAAATGAAAGGTATGGATAATACAAAGTCCAAGGAACTCGCAATGTAAGAGCATAAAACAATTGTTTACAAGACTTCGAATCATCACGATTAGATTTTTTCTTTTACATGATCAAAACTCCTTATACCTTCATTTACATTGATTCATACTCCTTTCCTTCATTTACAAACACCAATTTATTTTGAAGGCCCAAAAATGAAATTTCATTCAACCACCACTTTTCTTTCACCAATTGTGTGAATTTGTTTTTTCTTTTTTTTCAAATGTAACACCTCTTCCCAAACTTAGCATGAAAAACACATCCAAATTAAAGCTCATGAGTTCCTTAGAAAGGTAAATATTTGTTTTTTCAGGCTAAGGCGAGGAAATAAAATTGGTAAAGGAAAGAAAAGGTTTACATGTAGGCTTAAAATGGTTAACAATGGAAAATCATGCTTAAGCATGCATAAGGTTAGCTTGAAAGGCACAAACGATCCAAAGAATGCTTTAATATCATTTCTTTAAATGTCATGAAGTCAAATTGCACAAGAATGAATGACTTTTAAGTGTTCAACCAAATCAATGAATAATGAGATCAAACAACAACTTTGATGACAAGAAAATAAGAGTACATATATAACACTCATGAATTGAAGTACAAGGCTCAAAAGCTCACTTTATATGGTTGGTTATATAAGTCTAATTTATACTTCATACAATTCTTTAGGTCATGCAAATCCTTTAATTGGAAAATTATGAAACAAATGGCAAGTGTAAAGAATGTTTCAAACATATTATGATAGAACAATGCCAAATTAAAATTTTTAAATTTTTTTTAAATAAAGAAACAAAAACACTAAAATAAAATGAAATCCAATTTTCATTTAAGTCATGCAAACATTTATCACAATCTCATCAAATGTGTTCGGAAAGTGAATAAAATCAAAATAAAACAAAACAAGACTCAAAGAGAAGAAAAACAAGCGAATAAAAAAAAATTTAAAATTAAGGAAAAACCAAATTTACATGCTAAACTCTAATACCCCCAAACCTAGAAATGAACATTGTCCTCAATGTTTTTAAAAAAATTAGCCACAAACAATGTCATAACAACAAATGAAGGGTATTAAAGCAAATAAAAATCACAAAACATACAAAAATAAAATAAAACAATTACAAAATAAAAATTACAAAACAAACAATCAAATAAAAAAAAACACAAAACAGTAAAACACTCAAAACAGTAAGCCCTAACAGATAGTCTTACACAAACTGAAACCCAAACAATTGAAAGCCCAACCCAAAATGAAATTAACCCAACAACGGTAAAACCCGACCCAACCTGAAATCTGAAGCCCACATGTTTTAATTTTAATTATAATTTTTTTAATTTAAGATCAAACGTGAATTGGATTCTGAAACATGAGTCCTAATTTCGTCTCGGTTAGTGTAAGGGACCAACAGACAGGGCGAGACACGTGTCGATGCATAGAGGCGCCGCAAACTCCACAAGCAGAAATTACGGGGCCATGGAAAGGTGCGACGACTTTGCTGAACGCGCGTCCGTTCAGACAAAGCAAGTCGTGACAAATGAGTTGGAAACGGTTGGAAAGTGAGATGGTTGTGGGACTCGAGGAACACTGGGATTCAGAAAATGCTTAGGCGCTGCACTGGCTAGGGTTTTGTGAAAGACTATGTCTATAAGAAGGAAAAAGAGGGGGAAAAAACAAAAAACACAAACTCAGAAACACAAAAGAGAAAAGAAGTAAGAAAAAAGTGAGAAATCAAATGGCCTCTTCCTACCCCTTTTCGTTGGATCTCAACCTAGCTCCACCGACTCAAACACGAGGCCAAGCAGTAGCACCAGTATGGATGCCCTACTTTGCCTCCGCAAGGGGGCCTGTGACCGTCAATGACTCAATACTTCTGGACAACGATGTTGCCATTGGAGTTGGCAGAAATTTGGTGACTCCTAAAGATATACGTGTGTTCGGGACAAGGGATGACAATCGGGTCATGAGTGATGCCCTGGCACTGAGCATGCAGAGTACAGCATGTGTCGCAAGTTTGGTTCATCGCCTACTTGCGAAGTCCCATGAGGTAGAGGTGCTGAAAGGTCAGTGAGCGGCGGAGCACAGGATGGTTGAAGAGTGTCAAAGTGCTATAAAAAGCTTGAAAAGGGAGCGGTCAAGGATAGTGGAGGTGAATTGACACCAGCTAGAAGTGTTGCGGGACGAGAATAAAAACCTAACAAAGATTGTAGAGTTGTACTCTCGCGACATGCGAAAACAGCTGGAAGACCTAGACCGACCGGGTAAACGCAAGAAACCAGATCGCGAGAAAAGTTATACTGAAGCTAAGATTGCGATCTTTGGGAGCTCAAGTGATGAGCCCCAAGAGGCTGTGCGTGAAGCCCCGAAGAGGACAGCCAGAGGGCCAAACTAAAAGCTCCTATGGTCGAGACACCGAGCTCCAAGAAGAAATGATTTCAGTTTTTATTTATTTAATTTTAAAGTGTATGCGCATTTTTTTTAATTGGGAAATAAAAACGTTATGCTATTTCAAAGAGACAATTGACCCTAAATTTAAAGAACGATGATCAAACAAAAACATGAAAATCCAAACATGCATTTTATTTTTAGTTAAGTAAACACACAAGTAACTGCTTATTTTAAGAGAAAAACTTAAGGATGACCAGTTAAGGGCCTCAGAAAAACACAGCCAGGGGATCCGGGAAGGTTGGAGGGGTCACAATGGTCCCTCTTAAAACCCAAACTTCTTAGACACCGAAGGTGCCGCCAAAGAACTCCTAGACACTGTAGACTGACTGCGGTTGCTCACTTGGGTTACCAAAAGTTTAGGTCCTTCAAAGAATATCCTATGAGTTTTAAATTATACTACCTAATTAAATAAAAACAAAATAAATAAAATAAAAATAAAAACTGAAATAAACACGCAATTCAAACAATAATTTAAAAGAAGAGTTTGGATTCTTGCACCAGGTGTCCAAGACGCATCTTTAATTTTGTCTCTTCTTCAAATTAAATTCTTGAGAAACCTGACAAACAAGAAGAAAACAATTGAAAAAAAAAACAAAATAAAATAAAATAACAACTAAAAAAAGCAAAAACACAAACATCAGAAAAAACAGGGAGGCAAAAGTAAGTGAAAGTGTAGACATGCTCCCTTTTTTAAAAAACGCGCTCGCAATTTGCGCCGGAAATGAAGGGATCTTAGAGAAAGGAGCACAAGATAGCACCCTCGAGATCCGAAGTGCTTTCGGCTCCCTCGTCTGCATAAATCTATTTAAACACATCTCGGTGAAGTAGAAGAGCACCCCGCATTTCTTCCTGCAAATTAAAAGAAAAACATCAAAAAATCCAAAAACAAAACAATGGCATCCTCATGCACTCACCTTGATGATCTTAACCTTGAATTGTCCCTTGCGCCACCGAATGCGCAGATAAGGGCTCCTCAAAACCATGTCTTCCCAAACTCCACATATCATCACGGTACGGCCTCAAACTTTGCTGAGGTAATTCCGAAATTTTCTGAGGCAGTGCCGAACGAGGCAGCGCTCCTGGAAGGCATGATTGGCAGCAAGCTCACACCGACAGATCATCTCCATGTGGCAAAGAGGTCTGACAAAGCAGCGATGGAGGAGTCCCACAACTTAACTGTGCTCCACGCGGTCTCGGCTACCAACTTGGGCATGCGATTATTGGCGAGGACACGGGAGTGTGCCGCGCTGAGCGAGGAAGTAGCTTCCTTGAAGGCTATGGTAGCGGACTTGCAGAAGCGGCTCTATTGTGCCAATCAGCACGTGGAAGCACTGGAGAGAAAGAATGAGGACCATGTGGAACTGCTGGAGATTTTGCAAGTAAGAGAGAATAGAGGCATGCCATGAAGATGAAGATGAAGATGATGAAGATGTTGTTTTTATTTTTAATTTACTTGAATGTTTTGTTTTTGTTTTTAGTTTTTTTTTCTTTTTCTTTTTTAATTTTTTTACTTTTTTTTTCTTTGTTTGTAATGTTTGATTGAAATAAAAAAATGTGTTTTTAACACTCAGAAATAAACTAACTAACCACATCACGTAAATAAATACATAAACTAACTTAACAAAACAAAAAAAAGAAAACAAAGAAGTTCCAAATTGATTTTTTTTTTAAATTTATTATTATTTACAACTAACTAACCACACAAAGAAAAAAAAACAAAGAAGTTCAAAATTGCAATTTACAAGGAAAAATAAATAAAAACTCAAATTTAAAAAAAAAAAAAAAAAATTTGTTTTGCTTTGTTTTTGTTTTTGTTTTGTTTTGTTTTTTTGTTTTTAAAACACACAAATATACAAGCAACTCATGGATGACCAGTTAAGGGCCTCAAAAATACAGCCAGGGGATCCGGGAAGGTTGGAGGGGTCACAAAGGTCCCACTTAAAACCCAAACTTCTTAGACACCGAAGGTGTCGCCTAAAGAACTCCTAGACACTGGATCTATGACGGAGACGCTCATCTGGAGTTACCACAAGTCAGCTCATATAAAAAATCTTTTTAATTTTTTAATTTTTATATATAAAAAAAAAACAGAAATTTAAAATAATAACAAGTAAAGAGAAAGGATTGAAATGCTCCCCCTTGAAGCGATTAGGTCGAGCGTGATGCATTTTGGAGGTCGCGACTTCTCCCACTACTCCACACTCCCCATTCTTATGATTGAGGTTACCATCTCTCTCCATTTTTATTAAGCTGACATTACTTGCTAAAACAAACACAGAAAACTTGAAACAGAATTAAAGGATTAGGAAATAAAAACTAAAATGGAAAGGAAAATCAACACACGTCCAATTTCATGCTTCAAAGTAACAAGCAGCAAAGTAAATCAAACTAGCTTATGAAGTTCGTTCTTTCTCAAATATGATTATCCTTATGGTGTGTGGTTTTAATCAAGTATTCAGAAAAAATATTTAGCTATGGTGTTTAGTCTAAACACAAATTCCGAAACCATTAAGAACAAGAAGAACAATAAAGAACCAAGTAGAATTTAAACATGGTGTTTGTCTTCAATATCTACCCATTAATTCACTAATCAGTCCAAGAGTCATATGGTGTTTATGTAAACTTGAACAAGATATTTAATTAAGAGCAAGTGAATGAAACCATAAACTAGAAATAATCAACATGCTACTTGAACCTTTTTGTTTTTGGGTGTTGTGTAAGCTGGGACTCAAACCCAGTTCTCTTGCTTGTTAGACAATTGTCCTTGTCCGTTGGACTACAAACACAACTTATCAATTAACCTCATTAACTTTAAAACATGAAACTGTCCAATTATGAAAAAGATAAAAATAAATAAAAAGTAGGAAAACCAAATAGAATCAAACAATGTTACCGATCCCGGCAACGGCGCCAAAAACTTGTTGCGTAGATTCAGCTGCACCAAAATGGATTCAGCTGCATCCTCAACTTGTGATACTCGCAAGTGCACGAACCGTTGGTAGTTTAGCGTATGTAAGTGCGAGGTCGATTCCACAGGGATTGGTGATTGAATGATCCAATTCAATTTTCCTACACAAAACAAAAATGAAAACAAAAGAAGCAAAAAGGTTTTGTACAACATTTGAGAACTTGAGAATTTGGATGAGAAGGTGTTTGGGAACTTTGAGAATTTGAAAGAGTAAGGAAAGTGGTGTTTGGGAACTTTGGGGAATTTGGAAGAGAAGAGAGAAAGTGTTTGGGAAATTTGGGGATTTTGGAAGGGAATGTGTTTGAGAACTTTGAGAATTTGGAAGAGAGTGGTTAAGAACTTGGAGAATGTTTATGAACTTGGAGAATTTGAGAACTTAGGGAAGGGAGAGAAAGGTGTTTGAGAACTTGGAGAATTTGGTGAAGGAATGGGAATTGTGTTTGAGAACTTTAGAGAAGGGAGAAGCGTTTGAGAGATTTGGAGAATTTTGGAAGAAGGTGTTTGGGAAGCTTGAGGATTTTGGAAGGGAAAGGAAGGTGTTTGGGAAGCTTGAGGATTTTGTGAACTTGGAGAATTTGAGAACTTAGGGAAGGGAGAGAAAGGTGTTTGTGAAGTGTTTGAGACATGGAGACGTTTGGAAGAGAAGGGAAATGTGTTTGGTATTAGTACAAAGAAAATTTAATAGAATGATCTTATTACAACAATTGAGAACTATACAAAGGGAAACTAAGAGAATTTGAGGGAGAGAAGGGAAGGGAGCTCTAGAGAAGTGCTTGAGAGCTCCCCCCTTGGGGTGTGTTTACAAGCTTAGAGAACTTCCCTATTTATAGGCCTAGGGGAATTGAAAATCTGAATTCAATAAGACTAATGCATACAACACTTGAATTATAAAATCTGAAATGGTTGATGCACTTGTATTAGAAAATCTTGAATTGGTTGATGCACTTCACCACTAAATCCCACCAGCAGCCCTATCTCATCTTCATGTCACCATGACAAAGCTTCCAACCAGAAATGATAGCTCACGCCTAGCTCACCATGACCAAGCATCCAACCAGCACATGCTGAGGTCAGCATGACCAGCAACTTCAAGGGCTTACAACTTGGGCTTCTCTTAATCAAATTAGGACTTTAAGCACTCGAAATTGAATTTCAGAATGTCTTCTTTCCAGCCATATGTTATTTGGGCCAATCCAAGGTCGGAGGAAGAAGTTAAGGCCGAAACAAATTGCTAACTCATTTTCCGCGCTGATAAGATCCATCCCGAGCATGGTTCTGTGTTTGCTAGGTAAAGGACTCCAGATTTATCCAATGGGGCTGAATTTTGGATATGTTATAGTACACACCCATTGGAACACCTTTCATGAATAATGTGGCCTCATTCGAGCTATGTAGGTTGCTGAAACAAAGCTTGCAATATGACCTACGGAACTGGACTGGCAGGGGGCTGTAGCCATAATGAATTTGTCTTTAAGCTCTTCATCAATTCATCCAAATTAGGCCTTAACATGCTTGAATTGAATGAATTATGCTCTCCAAAGCCATCATTGTTACCTAAAGCTCAATTAACTGAAAGATAAACACAAAAAGGATTAAAAGCACAAGTTTAACTCAAAAACATAACCAAATCATAAGCTAGAAGGGTAAGAAATAATATACAATTATGAACCGATCAATGTTGAGGAGGGAGAAGAAAGTGTTTGAGAAATGTTTGGGAGCTTTAGAGAATTTTTGGAAGAGGAGGAAATGTGTTTAAGGACTTTGAGAATTTGATGAAGGAATGGGAGAAGTGTTTGAAGAAATTTAGAAAGGGAGAGAAGTAAGTGTTTGAGATTTAGTGAAAGGAAAATGAAAAGTGTGTGAGAATTAGTACAAAGATCTTGTTACAACAATTGAGAACTACAAAGGGAAACTAAGAGAATTTGAGAGAGAGAAAGGAAGGGAGCTCTAGAGAAGTGCTTGAGAGCTCCCCCCCTTGGGGTGTGATTACAAGCTTAGAGAACTTCCCTATTTATAGGCCTAGGGGAAGTGAAAATCTGAATTATACAATAGGTTTACCTACCACACTCACTTCACCAACTTACAACACTTAATTCACCTAACACACTATTGCATTTGAAAACAATTCCTCTTGTCTTTAGGCTTAGTGTTGCAACTCCCACTTCATCATCTTTTGGCTCATTTGGCTGCTGCAAAATTCCACTCAAATATAGGTATTGAATATGCTTCACCAAACTTTCCCACAATCAACAACACTTCATCATGCATATGTCATGCATGACAATGCATTGCAGCCAGCTTGTGGGCTCGTTTTGGGCTTGTGGCTCCAGTCTGAAAAATCTGGAAAAATTTGGATCTTGAAGCTCTTTGTCTTATCTTTCCAAGAATATGCAGCCCAACTCAAGGAAAATTCGGAAAGGCCTTCAAATGTGATTTTTGGCCCAGTAACGCAGATGCTGCCGAATTTGACCTTAAGTTTCCAAAACATGTATAACTTTCTCTAGAAGACTCGGAATCATGAACCGTAAAATTCTACAGAAACTAGACTTCCGTATCTTTCCAATGATGTGTGGCTCATTATCTGGTTCTTCTTGAGCAAGTACAGTCCAATCCGTGAAGTTGACTGATCTGCAGACACCGTTTTGAGCTAACTTGTCTCCAAAATGCAATTAGTGAGCCTCAAGCTTATAACACTGAAACATACACAAAAGAAGTTAAAAGCACAAGTTTAACTCAAAAACATAACCAAATCATAATTTAAAAGGGTACAAATTGATATGTAATTATGCACCGATCAGGACTTAGTAGATAACCACTTATACGCTCAAAACTACGGACGCTCTCCATACATATACAATCGCTAAAGCTCGTACGACATGGTGGTGGCAGGTAATTAGCTAGTGATACTGAGGATTTGGTCCTCCTGGTATGAGTCTGTCTGTTGTGAGTGACCTCCTTTCATAATGCCCTAGTTTGGAGAGGCCAGCATCCAAGTAGTCTTGCAAAAGACGTGCATTTGAAGTCATAAAGAGCATTGAGATGGTAATTAATAAAAGAATTAAGACCCCAGATGCAATACTACTTGTAGCCATCTGTGCATGCAAATATATAGTAAATCAAAGGGCTTCTTAGATGCAAGTCCTATTTTGTTTAGATATAATGGATACAAGACATCAATGTTGGACTCCTCAATAGAAGTCCTCCAAATCAGCGTGTGTACATATAAGCAAAGTATTTGTCTTTCTTTTTAAACTTATTTACTTCCAGTGCCATTAAATAGAAAAGGTAAATAGATCGACACATCCCAGATTTCGTCCTAGTCGCTACAAATTTCTTGCTGCAGTAATGGTGAGTTTTTTGGGTATGGAAATTTTAGGACCTGATTGTCAAAAGCAAGAAATCAATTTTCGACAAAATAAGGATTGGGTCTTCTGACATTGGGGTGCTGGAGTGCAGTTCCTCAAATACATGTATTTTTAATTTATGTATTTCAATTTCAACAATTTTCTTTGTGTGATGTTGTTTTTTCGTTTGGTTTGGTATGAAGTCGTCATTTTACCTATTGTCGACAAATAGAAATTGGGTCTCTGACATTGGGCACACAATTGTCAAATGTCAAACAGAGACTAGGTATCGGACGTGGTGAATTGTGAAATTGAGGAGATATATTTTCTGGGTTTCATAGTTTCTAGGTTTCTGGGTTTCATACTATCTAGGAAATGCTTACCTAAACTAATGCTTTCTGGGTTTCATACTTTCTGGGTTTCATACTTTCTGGGTTTCTGAGCAAGCCTGATGGCAAGTTGAGAAATTGAGGAGATATATGTCGTTTTGTTTTCTATGTGGGCGTGAACTTACCTATTGTAGAGATATATTAATTGGTTGATTTGGTACATGCCTACAATATAAATATATAGATCTTGTCATGGGATATATAGGTTCTGCCAAAGATATATTGGTTTTGTCATACATATATATTGCGTTTGGTTTGTTATGTCCTTACAATCATATTTTATAATTGCACAGTGGATGGACGGGTCAATTGTGGGCAGATGTCGTTTTGGTTGTAAAACCTTGTCAATATTGATTTGTAAAGACACCAAGCATTCAGATATATGTAATCAAATTTGTTCCAGGTTTAAAGAATTGCATGTTGATGAAATCGAGTTGACATATGCAGTTGAAGAACACTCATTTGTCTTCTGGAGACTGACATGGATGTTCGTGTGTTGCATCTTTCTTTATGTAACGAAAATATAAATGCGGTGGATATAAATGTTGTACGTGGGGGAGGTAAAGTATCTTGAAATGTTGAACAAGACAAGATGGATTCATCCGATAGTGAAGGTAATACGTCAACTGATGAAAATGAATATTTGGGAAAGTATTCCACAAAGGAAGGTAGACTTTATTTGTCTCATGATGGAAAACATATATTAGGGAGGTAGGGCAAAAGTATGAAGGTGGGGTTACTGAGTTTAGGATCAAATTGTGCAAATATGCCTTGGAGAAGGGGTTTAGGTTCATTTATGTTAAAAATGATTTGAAGCGTGTGACAGCGGAGTGTTTGAATAAGCAAAGTGAAAATTGTCCTTGGCGAGTTCATGCCACTGTAAATCCGATGAATGACTTCTTCAACATTAAATATTTGATGAATGAGCATATTTGCAAGGGCAGGATTCGCACTCGTCAAAGACGTTTTATGGGCTCAAAGATTGTTTCCTCAGTTGTAGCTAAACAGATTTGAACAAAACCTCAACTTAAACAAGTGGACATCGTCAAAGATTTCAAGCAAAATTATGGCTTGAGCATCTCATATTATAATGCCCGGTACGGTAAAGAATTGGCCAAAAAACAAGTCCACAGTGATGAAGCTTTCTCCTACAGACAATTGGTTTGATACATTGATACTTTGTTGAAAACAAATCTGGGATCTCATTATTACTTAGAGTGTGATGCAAACTCATCACGATTTGAGCGCTTATTCATATCATATCATTCCTCCATTGAAGGGTTCAAATTCTGCAAACAATTTCTTTATTTGGATGGTACTTTTGTGAAGAACAAGTATAAAGGGCACATGCTTGTGGCTACAGAAAAAATGGAAATCAAAGTATGAGAACTAAATTATGAATTGTGTTTTATTGTATAGGTGAAGTTAGACTTCATTGCACACCTATAAGTGGTTGCTGGAAGTTTTTTTTTAGTGCACTCAAATGTGCTAAATATGGGTGCTGGAAGTGGTTTTATATTATAGGTGAAGTCAGTCTGAATTCCTTTATTTGTGACAGGTATAATGTTTAGAGTATACCTGTAAAATAGTTGTATAATCCGGAATTGTACGTGTAGAACATGTTGACATAAACAATAGGGTGATGAGCAAATTTTAATTTAATGTGTATGTAGTAAAAATATTTGCTATGTATTAGTTTATGTATTCTATTAGTAGCAATTACATTTTCATTTCATTGTGATAAGGTTCTTTCCACTTGCTTTTACCATCGTTGATTCTGTAAATGAAGCCAATTGGACATGGTTTCTAAAAAATCTTTCAGACATTATGTCTCCCCAAGGTTGTAACATCACATTTATCTCAGATCGTTGCAAAGGGTTGCTAAAAGGTGTACAAAATGTGTTTCCGGAGTCCAATCATTTTTTCTGTCTCCATCACCTGAACCATAATGTTCTAGATAGATATCTAGCTTCTTTGGGCAAACGATACAGAGAATGGATTGTTTGGTGTTTTACAAGGTGCACATATGCTCCTACTGAGGAAGCATTTAATCATCATATGAAAAAGTTACAAAAAAATGGTGGTAAGACCATTTTGGAGTTTTTGGACACAATACCTAATGAGAATTGGTCAAATGCCTTCTTTCCAGGTAACACTTTGATAGTTCAAGTTAAGTGCTTTATTGTTTACCAATTTATATTCTTACCTATTAATTAAATTCCAAATTATGTAGGTAAAAAATATGGTGAGATGTGTTCAAATTTGGTAAAGTGCTTTAACTCATAGATTGTTGTTGAGCACGAGTTGCATATTTTCCAATTGTTTGAATGGTTACGGGTAAAAATAATGGTCAAATATGCAGCTCGACGTTGTACAGCAGAAAAATGGACTACATATCTATGCCCTACTATGGAAATTTTTTTTTACAGAAAGCTGTGGACATTAGGAGGCATTGGATGTTGGCCGTTCAAGTGAACACGTGTTTGAGGTTTGTGTTGAGTACTCTTTTGTCATCGATATCCAACAATGTACATGTTCTTATCATCAGTGGTAGCTTAATGGCTTCCCATGTGCCTATGCTATTGCAACCATCCTTGCTGATTACGGTGACCCATATGATTATTTTGAACCTTACTTCACTGCAAACTATTATAGAAGTTGTTATGACATCCCAATTATCCCTGTTCCTGATGTTGAGAAAGAGTCCTCGGAGGATCTCGAAGACTTTATAGTCAAACCTCCTTTAACTAAAAAACCACCTGGTAGACCGAGAATGAAGAGGATTAAATCTAGTGTCGAGGATAGAAGGGCCAACAAATGCACTCGATGTGGTCATGCCAGTCAACACAATGATCGGTGCATATTTACATATCATTTTGTACCCTTCTAACTTATAATTTCATTATGTTTTTGAGTTAAACTTGTGCTTTTAATAAGTTTTGTGTTTATTTCAGTGTTATAAGGTTGAGACTCACTAAATGCATTTTGGAGACAAATTAGCTCAAAACGGTGTCTGTAGATCAGTCAACTTCACCGATTGAACTGTACTTGCTCAAGAAGAACCAGATAATGAGCCATACATCATTGGAAATCTACGGAAGTCTATTTTCTGTAGAATTTTACGGTTCATGATTCCGAGTCTTCTAGAGAAAGTTATACATGTTTTGGCAACTTAAGGTCAAATTCGGCAGCATCTGCGTTACTGGGCCAAAAATCACATTTGAATGCCTTCCCGATTTTTCCTTGAGTTGGGCTGCATATGCTTGGAAAGATAATTCAAAGAGCTTCAAGATCCATATTTTTCCAGATTTTTCAGAATGGAGCCACAAGCCCAAAACGAGCCCACAAGCTGGCTCCAATGCATTGTCATGCATGACATATGCATGATGAAGTGTTGTTGATTATGGGAAAGTTTGGTGAAGCATATTCAATACCTATTTTTGAGTGGAATTTTGCAGCAGCCAAAAGATGATGAAGTGGGGGTGCAACACTAAGCCTAAAGACAAGAGGAATTGTTTTCAAATGCACTAGTGTGTTAGGTGAATTAAGTGTTGTAAGTTGGTGAAGTGAGTGTGGTTAGTGAACTCTATTGTATAATTCAGATTTTCACTTCCCCTAGGCCTATAAATAGGGAAGTTCTCTAAGCTTGTAATCACACCCCAAGGGGGGAGCTCTCAAACACTTCTCTAGAGCTCCCTTCTCTTCTCTCCCTCAAATTCTCTTAGTTTCCCTTTTGTAGTTCTCAATTGTTGTAATAAGATCATTCTACTTTTCTTTTCTCTTCTTCTAAATTCTCCAAACACTTCTCTACTCTCTTCCACATGTCTCTTCCACATGTCTCTTCCCTTCCAAAATCCACAAAGCTCTCAAACACATGTTCTTCCAAAATCCTCTAAAGTTCTCAAACACTTTTCTTCCAAAATCCTCAAGTTTCTCAAACACATTCTCTTTCAAAGTTCTCCATGCTCTCGAACATTTCCCAAACACTCATCCCTTCTCTTTCTCCAACATCTTCCCATTCCTTCATCAAATTCTCAAACTTCTCAAACATCACTTTCTCCTCTTCAAATATCCTCCATGTCTCAAACACTTCACAAACACTTTTCTCTCCCTTCCCCAAGTTCTCAAATTCTCCAAGTTCTCAAACATCCTCAAGCTCCCCAAACACATTCCTTTCTCTTCCAAATTCCCCATTTCTCAAACACATCTCTCCTCTCTTCCAAAAGTCTCCATGTTCTCAAGTGTTGTACAAAAGTTTTTTTCTTCTTTTATTTTCATTTTTGTTTTGTGTAGGAAAATTGAATTGAATTATTCAATCACCAATCCCTGTGGAATCGACCTCGCACTTACATACGCTAAACTACCAACGGTTCGTGCACTTGCGAGTATCACAAGTTGATGATGCAGCTGAATCCATTTTGGTGCAGCTGAATCTACACAACACACAACAGGAAGACTCGTAATTATCATATTTGAGTGTTTACAGAATGGTTACTTGTTGTAAGTAGGATTTTTTTTGCTTGTTTAATTTCATTTTGTTGAAAAAATTCGAATTTGTACGTCTTTAACTACATTGAAACATTTTGATTTCCAGTTTGAAATAAAGAGATACCTTGGAATATGCAATTGTCATTATTGTTGGGCTGTTTTTTTTTTTCACGAGCTTGTTTGTTGTTATTAGATTAAGGTGGCTTCACTACAAGAAAAAAGTCCTTTCACAACGCGCAATGTGCGTTGTGAAAACATATTGACAACATGCAGCGCACGTTGTTGAAGTCGATGTCGTTAAAAAGTGTGGGGCTTTCGACAACACGCATTGCATGTCGTCATTTATTTTGGCGCTCGTTGTGAACAACATTAACCACAACATTCGCACTTGATATAGGAGGAGAAGCAAAAAACATTTGAGGAGTTCATGGAGAAAATGAGCTCAGACTCCACTTGATATATCAGTCAGTCATCTTTATCATGATGCTGTTTTGAATTATGATGACTAATGTTTTGAAGTATGATAGGCTAATGTTGTTTTGAATTATGGAGACTATAATGCTGTTTTCAATTATGATGCCAAATCTTTTGAATTCATGTTATGTTATGACATTGTTATAACGCATTTTATTGAAATGTGAACATTCCTCTCTACAAAGCTTCTGCAACTTGGCTTCACGAGACTTGCGATGAATTCTTAGTTTAGTCCGTTTAATAATTATTTGTGATATATCCTATACTGATGCGTATTATGAATTACAACATTGCAGAAATAAATAGTGTTGTTGCAAATTATATTATACATCATCGCTTTTCCTATTTTGCATCCGCTTTTGCTTCTTCTTTTTTAACTATCTAAGATTAAACTTTTTGCGTGTTCTACCTAATCCTCATTGCGGTAGCCCAAGGAAGCTGCACTTCTCCCCCACCATTTGGCCACAAGGGTTGAAATTTGACATTTTAGGAGTCCTCTTTCAAGGTCTCATACACAGCCCCAAATTCAGACCTCGGATCTGGAGGCCCGATTGAATACGGACTCGGGTTTAGGTCCATCATCAAATTATTACCTCCAAAATAATCAGACCCAAAACCATTCCCAACCCTTTGAGCCTTCAAAATACCAAAAACAACAATCAAAGCATACCTTTTACTTCTCCAAAGAGCTGAGACCCATATGGATGGAAGGTAGTGGTTTGGGTTTTGGGATTTTGTGGTTTTATTATTTCTCAGTATGACAGACATAAATTGAGGAAGAGGAAGGAAATTCACATGAAATGGAGGTTGTTAGATGTTGAGAACCAAGAGATAGATGGTTCAGATTCTTCCCCATCAGTTTTCAGAACCATTAGTTTGAAAAGGAATAGGGTTCCGCACGTTGCTCTCCAATTGGATAAATTTTAGTCTAAAATCTTAAGAATATAAAAGGGATTATGAGAGAGAGAGAGAGAGAGAGAGAGAGAGAGAGAGAGAGAGAGAGAGAGGGGAGTAGGCGTGAAGTATGAGAATGAAGAGAAAGAGTGATCCTAGATGAGAGAGAGCAAGTGAGGGTTTGGGCTCAGAGAGTGGGAGGGGAAGAGACAGAGGACGACAGAGTCATCCTGAGTCTGACAATCTCCAAAAAGTTCTCTTTGGTCTTGCTCCATATGCTCTTTCTTCAACTTTTCTATAGTAGCAAGTTGCTCAGGAGTAAGGGTCACTTCAGTAGTATGTGTCAAAACATTGACCTGAAACAAATTAGTCAGAACAAAATATGCTGAAAGTTATAATATGAAAAGGAGGAGGAGGGGGGGTGGTTTGTGGATTTGTAAAGACGTAAAGTATAAATGAAACAAATTCAAATGATTCTCCTCTGTCACCTACTTGCATCAATTATGCAGTATCTCTAAACCAAAAGGACAAACAAATGAGTACAACATATCGAACACATTCTGCACATGTCACAGTGACATTTAAGGATACAGTCACACATATGAAATTTGCAACTAATATTTTAAATTTTCTGATATGTCTCAGCGGTTTATAATTTTTGTTTGAATCAAAACAATGACCGAGCAGAAAATTGCAGACTCTAAATGGAGAAAATTGGCCCCTTTGGATAAGCAGGTAAGCTCAAGCTCAAGCCGTCTCTCTCTGTCTCACAGAAGCATACAAATTAGAGATGCCTAAGAATTTCCGAAATAGTGAGACGAAAATATCAACTTTAGAGTCTGAGGGAAAAGAATAATAAGAAAAAGAAAAAAGAAAAGGGGAAAGAGAACGTTGAGAAAGCAAAGCTGAAACAATAAGTAGAAGGAAAGGGTGTGTGGGCTGTGGCCTCTCTGGTTTTTGGCCATGCAACAGTACTGCCTAAAGTACTCACCAAGTCTTCATGCTTCATCTGCGGGCCTTTTGGATAGTTTCTTTTAGGAGCATTTTACTGTAGTAAAGTAATATAGTTTTGACAACATGAGCTGAGCGTTGCTGAACTCCAGATACAACAACACGCCAAGATGCGTTGTTAAAATATCCTCGAAATTCCATTTCAACAACGCGCATTTATAGTCTGTTGTTAAAAGCGATATAACACAACACACATACTCTGTACGTTGTTAAAAGCATAATTCCACAGCGCAAACTTACGCATGTTGTTAATAATGTGTTGTGGTAGAGTATTTTTCTTGTAGTGCTTATGAAATATGTTGTACAAATATCAATAGATTGTAATGGGGTTGGTTCTCTCCTCAGAAAAGTACTATGCCTATACCACAGGTTTTCACTCCACAAATAGGTAGCATTATCATACTATGCATATACCACAAGTTTTCTCCCTTGCAAAGTACAAAGATACCGCATCTGTATCTAATTATACTTGTCGAATATATTTGTCACAAAAATATCTATAGTAAAAAAGTACCTAAGTAGAAATATATGAGATGAAGTTTTCTTTTACACTAAGAATGTGATACTGTATCATAAGTAACTGAGTAAGAAAAGAAGAGATCTTTATGACAAAAAAATATTGTACAAAATATTAGGGTTGAATAGATTCCCTCTCAATGCAAATGCTTTAGTGGTTGGATGCAGTCAAGGGTGCTTCTGACTTAATTGAGGAAGAACCTTCCTTTCACATTTGAACCTTCTCCTTTGAAAAAAAACCCATGAATTTGAATGTAGATCTTAAATTAAACAAAACAAAGTTGTATTTTTTAATCCTGAAATAATAAAAAATAATTTGGAATTGTTTTTATGGAAATGATTCATTTTCCTTAAACACCTACCTGTTGTGTAGGTAGCATTAGTATACTATGCCTATATCACAGGTTTTTTCCCCAGAAAATTACATAGATTCCACATATGTCATTTAATTATACCTGGCGAATAGGTAGGTGCCGAAAATATAGTAAAAAATACCTAGGTAGAAACATATGAGATTAAGTTTTCTTCAACGCTAAGAATGTGATACTTGTATCAAAAGTAACTGATTCATATGGTACCTCTACCACAAGATGGTAGTCAATGTAAATAAAGGTATAACGGATACTTATGTAATAGGTAGCTTATTAGCATTATACATATATCACACATTTTATAGGCTTAATTATACCCGAAAATGTTAGCCACAACCCATGCTAAATGACAACATGTATTACCCAAAAAAAAACAGTTAATTATCTCATTTGATGACAAATTTCAGTGCTAGAAGAAATTCCAGCATTGACAAAACAAAATAACCATGAACTAAACCACAACAAGCACAATTGTTGTGAATTTAGTAAACAATGTAACCATTAAAGAAATAGCTGACTAATTAATCTTGTACGCATCCTAGGAACATTCGTCATCATTTTTGAACCTCCCAAGCACATGTGCTCTCATATTTTTCATTGCTCCTGGAAGGAACACATGATCCAATACCTTTCCTTCAGATAACATCTTCATTATGTACATCACAGCTACCCCACAGTCAAAGCCGAAAATTTCAAAACAATTAGTGAAATTGAAGCTAATACTTGTAACATATTACGGAAAAAATTGGAAACAAACCTGCGAGGATCTTGTTGTGGGCAATTTATGCTTGACCTAAAAGGATAATCAACACAATTTGACCTAAGCCACATAAGAAGGTCTCGATCACGTGTAGAAAGATTACACTGCTGTGTCACCACTTCACCCCTCCTCATAACATATTTCCAGATTTCATTTGTTTGCAGTATGGTATCCACACTGGATTTGGTATATTGGAAGTGATTTGTAATCTCAACATACTACACCATTAAAAAAAAAGTGAATCCAAAGTGGCACAAGTGTAAAGTGAATGTTAATGTTGCACGAGATACTTATCAATTTAAATGCTTCATCCACGTAAGGGTCTGCAATTGAGCTGCCTTTTGGTTGTAAAGTGTTGTAAAATTCCCACCAACCACTTCGTTTGTTCAAGACTAACAAAGTAAAATGTTATTGTTTAACATAAATGATAGGGAAAAACACAAGATCGTTGTACCGCATTTTTTTCAAAAGATCCTGTAGATATACAACTTTTTTGCCGAGTGAATTGCTACAATTGATAAGTTCCTAAAACATAAATTTGTTAGATTCATAAGCAAGTAGTTATCACATGTTCACACTGATGATAGTCAATGGAGTTGTGAAAACTGAAAACCAATGTATTGGACATACCCAACCAAATGTGGGCATGAAACACGATTTTAGGTGGCCTCTTGGGAGATCCATTTGATCACCATTTAGAATCTCTAGGTAAGATTCCATTGCCTGAATATTAAAATAGAAAACAGATTAAGAAAGTGTCATAGTTGTTTGCATGTTAATAATAGTAAAAGCATGAACAAGGGTAACCTGTATACTAATATATTCCTCATGCAAGAGCTCTAAAGCATCTTTACGGTACACTGCAGAACGTATACCATACCATAATGCATCCCTAAAATGGATAGAACAAAACACAAACATCATACAATTAGGGACAATAGTAACTATAGAAAAATATGGAAATTACCTATGAACAAGATAATGTTAGTCTTACAAAGGACTATTGTCATTAAGATATTTTTTAAGTATGTTGGCGTCATGGAGTGATAGACATTTGCCAACCCTCAATCTTCTTACAGCTACTATTTGAATAGTGTGGGAAACATCTTTCTTTGGTTGCCAACATCCAGCATTGCATTGAGCTCTTCGAGTCTTCTTACCATGTCATAAATATCGACCTTACAGTTTGAAGGGCCTTCTTGGTTGCATAGGTAGCAATTGAAACATCTTACTTCAAACTCAGCCATAGAAGTTTTGTGGGACTCGACTGTCTTTCCACCACTGCTTGTCCCTATTTCCACATTTTGATTCCCTTTGGTAGGCATCTTTATACTGCTTTCCTAGTTGCAGTCCATCATTTGCATAGGTAGCAATTGAAACATCTTACTATGATCAAACTCATTCATTGAAGTTTTGTGTGGCTTGACTGTCTTCCCACCACTGGTCGTCTTTATTTTCACACTTTGATTCACTTTGATAGGCGTCTTTGGACTGGTTTCCTTGTTTGACTTTATATGTACCTTTAATGCATGAAGTGGCTGGGTTTTCATTCTTGCATGCAGCTCCAACAAATTACATTTCACAAAAATTGGGAAACTTTGCTCTCTTCCATTAATTGGGTTAATCAATTATGTACATTCACAAACCCAAAACTGCACATTGAAACAGTTAAATAGAGACATTATTTAACAGATACTAAATAAGAACCTATGGATTATGTTCTGTGAAAAAGGAAAAAAAAGAATAATATCAAAGAAGAGACAATGGACTTACCAATAAGCTAACCATGCAACCACATGCACTCTCCACAGAGTTCATGTTCAACAAGGAGTTTTGCAAATATTCTTTTGCAGCAATTGCCCATGCATATGTAGGAATCTTGTCCAAATCCTTTACATATCCAATAATATTTTTCTTAAGATTATTTCCACTATTACAGAAGAATAGTGTCACACAAAATACAAACACACCAATCGTACAAAATCAGTTTCTTCAACACTCCCATGCAAATTGACCACTTTCAGTATATGATCTTCTAAAAACCTTTTGCTAATAGTTTTGTAACCACCAAGTCGCCTCTCAACGAAACCATTGCCTAATTTGTTTTTCTTTTTGTGCAAGTTGATTAATTCCCCATCACATGGCAGCCCAAACAATTTTGATATGTCAATTTCTGTTATTCGTGCAGTTATCTCACCAAAAACAAATGCATTTTCTCCTTTGTCAAAACATTTTAAGACGGACACAATATCAATATTAGATTTTTTGTGAGCATCATCAATAATTAGACCACCATGGTATGAACTGAACAACCCCCAAAACAAGTGTTCGCCAAAAGAGCTCAACATGTGACTCCCTCACATTTTCTCTTATTCGCTCCATTACACGATGAAGCTTCAACACATCTGACCTGTACTCCACGTTTGCAAACTCTTTCCTAGCCATGAGGATACTACAAATAACAAAGAAAAATTCATATCAACTACCTAATAAACACAATTACAATGTCAATACGGAAAAGTAGAAAATTCAATCCGTCAAACCAAACGAAATCTATCTATGACACAACCAATATATCTACACTGTAGGCATGTACCAAATCAACCAATATATCTCCACAATAGGTAACACGCATACATAGAAAACAAACGTACAAACACCATATAACACACCATATTATGTTTCTAACAGTTTTGCTTTGCTGTGTTTTGCTCATGGTTGTTAGATTTGTCTAAAAAATAACTTTCTTCATAAGATACAGAGGAAAGTATAAACCAGAAATGACATGGGCATGGCTGAAATTTTTGTTTGATTTGACATTGTTCTTTGTGTGCCCAATTTCAGAGACCCAGTTCCTATTTGTCGACAATAGGTAAAATGACGACTTCATACCAAACCAAATGCAAAAACAAGAACACACAATGCACATTGTTTCAATTGAATCATGGAATATTGATTTTGTACAACCAATATATCTTTGGCAGAACCTATATACCCATGACAAAATCTATATATCTATATTGTAGGCATGTACCAAATCAACCAATTAATATATCTATACAATAGGTATAGAAAACAAAACCAAATATATCTCCTCAATTTCTCAACTTTCCATCAGGCTTGCTCAAAAACCTAGAAAGTATTAGTTTAGGTAAGCATTTCCCAGATATTATGAAACCCAGAAAGTATGAAACCCAGAAAATATATCTCCTCAATTTCTAAACTCACCACGTCTGATACCCAATCTCTATTTGACGTTTGAAAATTGTGTACCCAATGTCAGAGACCTAATTCCTATTTGTCAACAATTGGTAAAATGACGAATTCATACGAAACCAAATGCAAAAACAACAACACACAAAGCAGATTGTTGAAATTGAAATACATAAATTAAAAATACCTGTACGTGAGGAACTGCACTCCAGCAACCCAATGTCAGAAGACCCAATCCCTATTTTGTTGACAATTGATTTCTTGCTTTTGAACATCAAGTTCCTATAATTTTCATACCCAAAAAACTCTACATTATTGCGGCAAGAAATCCGCAGCAATTGGATGGCAGCGATTTGGACGAAATGAGCATGATTTCAGGAAATAACCATGAAAGCTGGGATGTCTCAGACATTCTAAATTGTGAAATTCTTCCGCAAGATCTAGGACTTCTGACTATCGAAACTTCTGAGTATTCGTAATATTCAACCCTAATTTGAAACCCCAACAATTTTGCATTGAAGAAGCAATGAATCAGCAGAGATATGGTTCGAAGGAGAATGATGGTTTGTAGCAACGTGATTTCTGGGATATGTTTGAGATATTTTCCTTTTCTATTCAATGGCAAATGTGGTAAATGGCTTCAGATTATCACGTGAATTATTATTACCCAATTCAAGGCATAGGGGCAACATTGGAACAAAGTATGAGCGTGAAAAAATAAAAAGAAAAAGATTATATCAGAAAATATTAAAAGGAATGTAATTCTATGTGGCACAAAAGTCAAAGGACTTGTATCAAAAGTCACCAAATTCGAGAATTAAACCCAACTTCCTAATGTGAATTTGGATCTATATCAACTTTTCTATAAATCAAACTATCACCTAGCTTTAGAGGCTAGCTATACTCAAGGAAATTGAAGCAATACTTAAGATCACAGAATCTTATCCCTATATATAATAGAAGAGCTTAAAGACCAAACAAAATTAGTTACCAGCCACAGCAGCCAAGTTTGCATATAGGTTAGGTTATACACAATTTATATATATATCGGAAACCATTTAGACATCTAATTGTGTTCTACAAAATCAATGAACACAGTATTACAAGAAAATACTAAAATTTCAATCATTTAATTAAATGGTCAAATGATATCGGATTCAATTGATTTTTTGTAGAGATGATCTTCAAATGAATATCAACAAAATAAATGGTTTGGATTAATAAAATATAATGTACAGTGGGACCTACAAGGGTGTCTCTCAAATAAGCTTATTTGAGGGATCCCTCAACTGAAACACTCTCTGACTAAATTTGTTTACCTATTTTCATATCTACACATATTTCATTCCTACTTGGTTGGTTGTACTTATTATATTTCCATAAGTTAGATTATTAAAATCAATGTGGCCTTGATCATTACTTAAGACTCTTCGTATTTTATGTGCGAATAGATTGGGAAGACCATTAATGAATTTTTCTTTCCAAAATGGTTGATTACTGTCATCTTTTAGCAAGACTCTAGATAAAAAGACATCTTTATACCCTCATGGTATCAGAGCTGTAAGTGTTGAAGAGTAATTCTAAATCTGCTTCTCATTTAGCCTAAGTAACTGGTTAATCGACTCTGTGTTTGAAGCTTTGCTATTCACTTCAGTAACCCTTTCATTGTCTTCCTGAATACCGATAGTTTTCTCTCAACCCAAACAATAAGTCCTAGATTCCAAACATTAAGTCCCAGGTGAGGCATGAGCGGAGAGAGAGAGAACCCCCTTCAGTCTTCAGGAACCCTTGAACCTATTAGAGAATTATTAGCTTTTCTTCTTACCTTTTGTAAGAAAACCAATAATCCTTGTCCAAATGAGTCGCCTTTTTCGATCAAACTCTTGTAACAGTAGCAGTTCTAGAGCCAGTATTAGTAAACTACCAGAAATAGTAAATGAAGAACAAATTGAAGATGAAACTAATAATGAAGTTGATTACAAAGACTGGAATATCCCCAGAGTCCCTAGTACAGAAATGTATAAGAAGAAATGGTCACTTTCCGCCTTCAAAAGTACAACCCATGTAAAAACAGTCGAACAGTCTATGCCTTAAGTAAAGAACACGAAGCATGTCAGTTACTTAATCTTGAGCCAATAAAGAAACATAAGAGAGATGGAAACAATTTCCTTCACATTGGCCTAGTTCAAGTAGCAGTAAAACCCCTTACCAGATTGGGACTAAATGCCTCTATTTTGCTTTGCCTACGTGATGAAAGATTTACCAATTTTAGTGATAGTACTCTAGGAATCATAGAGTCAAGTCTAATTAATGGTCCAATTCATGTTGACTGTTACCCAGACTTCACAGTAAGCCTTAGTGATCCCCACATATTAAAAACTTTGACATTAAATATTAAAACTTCAGGGTACGAAGTCTTACCAGGTACTCAACCTCTAGCCATAGTTTATAGAATTTATTATAAAGTCACTGGAACTAATATGAATTTCCAAGCCCTTAATAAAAGCCCCAAAGGCCAGACCTTGCTTATCCAAAGTAGTAAGGCTGATGCTAACATAAGAGTCTCTCACACAATTAAGTGGTCAGTAGTAACTCTACCCTCTGATTGGACTTTAGCAATAGAAAGTCAACCTACTCCTATTCAACATAATCTAAACAATCTAGATTATATTCAACAATATTTAGAAGGAACAGTTAAGATCAATTTTACTGGTCAAATTACTGGTCAAATTACATGTTACTAACGAAATCTAAAAAATTCTTTCTTGATTTTATTGAAAATCTTTATCAGCAGAAAAAAGAAATAAAAACCTTAACACAAGAAAAGTGGACAACAGCAGACAACACAGAAGTCATAGCCAGTCATCCACCAATAGAAACGATAATTATTAATCACAAAAATTCCAAGCTCCTTGCAAGCCCTTTCAAACTCCCTAAGCAACCTGATAAGAAACTAATTGAGCAAAATAATTATACAAATTAAAGCCTGATAATTTTGGGAAAACAACTAGATAAAATTGAAACAAAATTAGATAAGACCCTTACTCTAGAAATAAACCCTAAATTTAAAAAAAAAAAAAAAAAACCTTTAGTCAAGTTCCAAGACATAAAACCAGGTCATCCAAGTAAACCCGACAGATACAGAGTCACCCCCTGACGTTGATAGTGATTCTAGTAATATATCAAAAATAGAAAACGCCTTTAACGATTTAAAACTTAGTAGACTAAGAAATAAAGTCAATCCCACTAGCTTAACAAAAAATTAGTATCCCAAGCCAACTCCCCCAGATATCCAATTTGAAGAAAGAAACTTTCAAAGTCAATTCTCAGTCTCCTCTGACAAACTTTATGAATGGATGGAATATAGATGGTCTGTCTGAACAAGAAATTATGAACAAATTACAACATATGTCTATGGTTGCTAATAGCTATATTACAAATCATAACTTAAGACAATCAGAAATAGTTCCCCTCTTAGAAATAGGCTTCACCGGAACTCTACGTTCTTGGTGGGATAAACACCTAATTGAAGAGTCAAAACGACAAATTACACATGCAATAAAATTAAACGAAGAAGGAATTCCTATATTTGATGAAACTGTGAACATGGGAATTGAAGATTGAGTCAATACTTTATTATACACAATAATTGAACACTTCATAGGCACACCCAGCAACACTACAACTAGAGATAATATGCAGAGCCAATGAAACATCGATCGATGAGCAGTTATGCTCTAGCTAATAGGTGATTATTCATCTCTTACCTAGTTGTCATAATTAATTCATAAGAGCATCTGGTTATTCAAACATGAATGAAGCAGAAATTCCAAAGTGAATATTCAAAACCCTAACTTTTTTGTTGGCATTGTTTATCCATTTCTTTTTTCAACTTTTTATTTGTTTGTTTTAATCATGGTTGAGGTGGAGATCGAATATGACATAGTTGAAAAGAATGATATTTATCTTATCATCGTCAAAAGACTTATTGGACCACGCTAGCTCGTATATAAACTTCATGATCTAAAGCTTTTGATAAGTTTTAGTCAGTAATGAATTCTTGCCTCCCTAATGTCACACTCAATAAATTGGTTTTGAATGTTGTTAGGAACAAACTTTGCATGTAACATCCCACATCGACCAACAAAGAGGGGGTGATGTGCCTTATATGTACATGCTCATCTCCATCTAGCACATGACCTTTTGGGAGCTCACTAGTTTTGAATTCATGGGAATTCCGAAGTTAAACGAGTTGGGGCTAGAGCAATCCCAGGATGGGTGACCCACTGGAAAGTTGCTCATGAGCTCCCAGAAATAAAACCGTGAGGGCATAGAGGGGGGCCTAAAGCGGACAATATCGTGCTACGGCGGAGCGATCCTGGATGTGACAATTTGGTATTAGAGCCACTCTCCTGTGTGGTGCGAGTGTGCCGACGAGGACGTCGGGCCCAAAGGGAGGTGGATTGTAACATCCCACATCGACCAACGGAGAGGGGGTGATGTGCCTTATATGTACATGCCCACCTCCATCTAGTATGAGGCCTTTTGGGAGCTCACTAGCTTCAAATTCATGGGAACTCTGAAGTTAAGCGAGTTAGGGCCAGGGACGGAAAATAGCTTTGGCTAACCTGGGCTGCAGCCCAGGTGACTTTTAAAATCCCAGCCCAAAAAAATAATTATAGCCCAGCCCGCCATTATCTAACTGAATATCCTATTATCCTAGTCCTACCCCTCTTAGGAATCCAATTGAATATCCTAGTCCTGCCTTCACGTGGGGAATAAAACTTATAAAAGGGAGAATAGGAATAGGAAAGCTGCAGCCTACAGCACATAGGATTAAAAAGAGAGAGAGAGAGAGAGAGAGAGAAAAGAAAATGCACACAGCCGATGGAAAAAAAGAAAGAAAAGTTGAAGAAATTGTTTAACTGTTTCTTAGAGTTGCTGACTTTGTCAGGTACGGTAAGCTTCTCTCAATTTGTTGAAGTTGAAATTTGAGAATTTTTTTGGATTTTATTTAACATCCATTACAGATTTGCAATTGAGACTTATGATTTATTTATCAATTAGGGATTTACAATTGGAGCTTATCAGTTTTAGTTTATGAGTTATGAATTATCAAATAGGATTTGTAATTGATTTTGATGTTCTTGCTTATCCAATAGGTTATACTTTAACTTTATAATGTCAGATCATCATCCAAATCATAAGAGATCAAAGACTATTGATCGGTGCATAATTACATATCAATTTGTACCCTTCTAACTTATGATTTGGTTATGTTTTTGAGTTAAACTTGTGCTTTTAATAAGTTTTGTGCTTGTTTCAGTGTTATAAGCTTGAGACTCACTAATTTCATTTTGGAGACAAGTTAGCTCAAAACGGTGTCTGCAGATCAATCAACTTCACGGATTGGACTGTACTTGCTAAAGAAGAACCAGATAATGAGCCATACATCATTGGAAAGATACGGAAGTCTAGTTTCTGTATAATTTTACGGTTCATGATTCCGAGTCTTCTAGAGAAAGTTATACATGTTTTGGCAACTTAAGGTCAAATTCGGCAGCATCTGCGTTACTGGGCCAAAAATCACATTTGAAGGCCTTTCCGATTTTTCCTTGATCTGGGCTGCATATTCTTGGAAATATAAGACAAAGAGCTTCAAGATCCATATTTTTCCAGATTTTTCAGAATGGAGTCACAAGCCCAAAATGAGCCCACAAGCTGGCTGTAATGCATTGTCATGCATGACATATGCATGATGAAGTGTTGTTGATTGTGGGAAAGTTTGGTGAAGCATATTCAATACTTATTTTTGAGTGGAATTTTGCAGCAGCCAAATGAATTAATTGAAGTTGAAGTGGATGATGCAACACTAAGCTTAATGACAAGAAGAATTGTTTTCAAATGCACTAGTGTGTTAGGTGAATTAAATGTTGTAAGTTGGTGAAGTGAGTGTGGTTAGTGAATTCTATTGTATAATTCAGATTTTCACTTCCCCTAGGCCTATAAATAGGGAAGTTCTCTAAGCTTGTAAACACCCCAAGGGGGGGAGCTCCCAAGCACTTCTCTAGAGCTCCCTTCCCTTCTCTCCCTCAAATTCTCTTAGTTTCCCTTTGTAGTTCTCAATTGTTGTAATAAGATCATTCTACTTTTCTTTTCTCTTCTTCTAAATTCTCCAACCACTTCTCTATTCTCTTTCAAAGTTCTCCATGTTCTCAAACACATGCTCTTCCAAAATCCACAAAGTTTTCAACACCATTTTCCCTTCTCTTCCAAAAGTCTCCATGTCTCAAACACTTCACAAACACCTTTCTCTCCCTTCCCTAAGTTATCAAATTCTCCAAATTCACAAACATTCCCTAAGTTCTCACATTCCCTAAGTTCTCAAACTCTCCAAGTTCACAAACATTCTCCAAATCTCTCAAACACTTTCCTTCCTTCCTCAAATGCTCTCTTTAATGTTCTCTAAGTTGTAATTTATTTTTCTTGTAATGTACATTCTTTCTTCTTGTTTTGTTTCTTTTGTTTTCATTTTTGTTTTGTGTAGGAAAATTGAATTGGATTATTCAATCATCAATCCCTGTGGAATCGACCTCGCACTTACATACGCTAAACTACCAACGGTTCGTGCACTTGCGAGTATCACAAGTTGATGATGCAGCTGAATCCATTTTGGTGCAGCTGAATCTACACAACAACTATTAGGGGTTTTTTCAAAAGAAATAATGAAGAATCAACTAGCGTGCATTCCAACCCTTCTCTACCTCCTCTAATTTGTGAGGAGCAACCTCATTATGAATCTCAAAGAGTTGAATCTGAAAGTTTAAGAGGTAAGTTTGAAAGAGCCAATTTTGATCAAGAAATTGATACCTATTCTCTTGAGTGTGATCTAGGATTACGTCCTCAAATAGACACATTTCCGCCTAATCAACGTGATAATGTTCGAAGAGCATATATTCTCTTAGGACCATGTCAACCAAAACTAAAGGAATATCCATCCCACTCAGAAGGGAAACAAATGCGTCGATTTAAAGGTAGTTGGTATAACCAATATCCTGGGCTTAAGTAAACTGTTCATAAAGATAAAGTGTTTTGTTTTCCATGCTTTTTTTTGACATTGATCACTCACATAAGGCATTCACTGTAGAAGGATTTAGAAATTGGAGAAGAGTTGATGGCAAAGAGTGTGCTTTCCTTACTCATGTAGGCATTATAAATTCACCACATCATTTTTCTATCCAAAAGTGGATGGATTTAAAGAACCCGACTCACCATATTGACAGAGTTGTGCAACCCCCACAAGAAGTTGTGAAAAATAGGTTGAGGCTTACAACCACAATAGAGGCCATTAGGTATCTAGCAAATCAAGGAATGGCTTTTAGAGGTGATGATGAATCTCATGACTCTTCTAATCGGGGTAATTTTATTGAGTTGGTAAAGGCTTTAGCAAGAATGAACGAAGAAGTTGAAAAAGTTGTGTTACAAAATGCTCCTCTAAATGCCCAATATATTTCACATAAGATACAAAAGGAGATCCTAAATATCTATGCTAACAAAGTGAGGAAGAGGATACGCGATGAAATTGGGGAAGATGGGAAATTTTGTATTCTCGTTGATGAAGCACTTGGCGATTCTAAGAAGGAACAAATGGCTATTATCATAAGGTTTGTTAGTTGTGATGGACATATTCGAGAAAGGTTTTTTGATATTGTGAGTGTTCATGACACTAATTCCTCAACTCTTAAAAGTGATATTTGTAAAGTGTTTAGTAAGCATAGTCTTTTAATAAGCAATATGCGTGGTCAAGGATATGATGGTGCTAGTAATATGCGTGGTGAATGGAGTGGCTTACAAGCATTATTTCTCAATGACTGTCCATATGCATATTATATTCATTGCTTTGCTCATCGCCTTCAATCAGCTTTAAACGATGCTGCTAAAGAGGTAGGACTTGTTTGGAGATTTTTTTTCAATGTTGAATAACATTGTGAATTTTGTTGGTGCTTCTGCCAAACGCCATTCTGAGTTAAAATTAACCCGACAAGCTGAAATTGAAGACTTATTAGCAGCTGGAAGACTTGGAACATGTAAAGGGGCTAATCAAATTCGATGTCTGCAACGACCTGGAACTACTCGTTGGGGCTCACATTTTAGTTCTATTAGGAGTTTGATTGATTGATTTGGTGCAACCAAGACTTCTAAAGGATATCAGTCATAATGGACCTACCTCACAATTTCGCGGGGAAGCAAAAGGTATTAAAATTTCTACATTGTCTTTTGACTTTGTCTTTTCCTTGAATTTGTTGGACAAAACTTTGAGATTCACTCATTTTCTTTGTCCAAAACTACAAAGAAAATCTCAAGACATTGTAAGTGCTTTGAATTTGGTTGCAAGTACAAAAATGGAGCTTGATGAGTTGAGAAACAATGGTTGGGATGATTTTATATGGAGTGTACGATCATTTTGTGAAAAACATGACATTAGTATGCCTAATATGGGTGCCCGTCATACAATGGGCACTAGGCGTTCTTGTCAACAAAAAGATTGTATCACAATGGAGCATTATTAGCATATGGATGTATTTAATGAGGTAATAAATTATCAGTTTGGGGAGTTAAATACTAGATTTCCAGATGAAACTGTGGAACTCCTTCGTCTTAGCTCATCATTGGACCCCATGATGCTTTCAAGTGATTTAACATTGATGATATATACACTCTTGCTGATAAATTTTATCCTCAAGATTTCACTACAACTGAGTTGCAAGCTTTAAATCAACAACTGGGATTTTATAAGATTGATATGGATCACAATCCAACCTTCAAGAATCTTGATTCCATTCCTATATTACTTGATTGCTTGGTGGAAACAAAATTAGCACAAACCTACTACTTGATTAACAGATTGATTCGTTTGGTGCTAACTCTTCCTGTTTCTAGAGCAACAAGCAGAACGAGTATTTTCTTGTATGAGATTGATCAAAAATCGGCTTCGAAACAAGATAGGTGATGAATTTCTTGCTGATTGTATGTTACTTCACATTGAAAGAGAATTTGCTGATAATATAGATAATGAATCGATAATTAATTATTTTAATTCTATGAAGACTCGAATGGTGCAACTTATATAGTGTTATTTGAGAGGCAAGGCTCATTATTGGAGGTTGTGGACCCCACAGGGTCTCGGGTCGACCTTTTTGAGAATTTATCGCTTATCAAGTCTCAGGTCTTTTTAGACCGTTCTAAGCGCCAGAGATATTGAAATGGGCCTAGGGATTTTCTTAAACTAATACATGCACTTCTAGAAGTTCGGGTTAGGGTTTTGGATTAAATAATCATGTTGGGCAATTTTTATTAATTAAATATTTTAATGGCTTAAATAAGTACTTGGGCATTGTAAGACCCGCAGGAGGGACCCTCAAAGGGTCAAGCTAGCTCTGGACGTCCAGTGAGTGGACTTTTGTTATAAATGATTTTATGCAATTAAATTACGTTATTTGATCTTGAATAAGTATTAATTCCTATTGCTTTCCAAGCATAAGTATTTAAATTCAAATATTTTTGGTTATAATCCATTATATTTAAAATGTGAATGGCTTGGAAAGTAGGAAGGATAATGGCAACAAGATGTAAAAATGGATGAGAAATAGTTTATAATTTTTCAGGAAATGTTTTAAACCACCATAGGTACCCATGTTGCCTCGGTTATTATGTTGCCTTCGGAATATAATGTTGCCTTCAGTTATGTCAGCGCGTTTGACAATTGGCCAATCTTAGGGAAATCCGGACTGCGCGGAGCAAGGAATGTGGATCAGGTGGACTAAATGTCCCCTGAATCCTGCGAAGATTGCGGCTCGGGTCGACTTTGTGTTACCGAGGCCTACGAGGATGTGTCTCACTAAGTGTGACACAAGGAATTGACGGAATGAGGGAACTAAATATAAGATTATGGAATTGATGGGTATATGTATAATGGGTATACTTAGGTGGAAAAGATTTATTTATGTATAATGTTTTCTAAAAGTCTCAATGTTTTGAATGAATGCATGATTAATAATATATAGGACAAACTACAGTAAACCCCCCAACATATAGGGTAATTTACAATTCCATACATGATTTTGGGGACATTTACAAGTACATACACAACGTCGCGGAAAACCTACAAATTTCCCCTTTCGTTAGCCAAACTTTTAGTGAGTTCGTTAAATGCTGTCGTGTCAAAAGTGGGACCCTTTTTTTATGACGTGGACTTCCACGTGGACCAAAAATTAATAAAAATTTTATTTTATTGTTTAAATTATTTGCAAAACCGAAATTCTGAGATGAAGAAGAAATTAATATTCCATTTAAAAATCAAAGTAAAAGATGTAGCTAAATTAGATGAAGAAGAAGAAGAACCTGATTGAGATATGATGCGGTGAGATGGAGGTCGCAGTGAGATTGAATGAGGAGAAGGTAATCTTCTAGAGACATCTTGTGGTTGGGCCTCTCGTTTTCACTTTGCTCACACTCACCATCGCCATTTTCGCTCTGCTTTCTTTTTTGCGTTTATCTCTCTCTTTTAATTTTATCACTTACTAATCCGTTTAAATATGCGACCTATTTCATCGATTTTTTTTTTTACATCAATTATATCAGTGATGTGTTCTTCTTTAGGTTTTGAATTTTGACAAAATTCTACTGAATAAATCTGGGTGGTGAGAGAGGGAGAGAGAGAGAGAGAGAGAGAGAGATGTTTTAAAATAATTTTAAAATAATTTAAACAGTAAAATAAATTTTTTATTAATTTTTGGTCCACGTCATCAAAAAAAAGGGAGATGTTTTAAAATAATTTAAACAGTAAAATAAATTTTTTATTAATTTTTGGTCCACGTCATAAAAAAAAAGGTCTCACTTTTGACACGTCAGCATTTAACGGACTCACTAGCAGTTTGGCTAACGGAGGGGGCAATTTGTAGGTTTTCCAGAACGTTGTGTATGTACTCGTAAATGTCCCCAAAATCGAGTATGGAATCGTAAATGACCTTATAGGTTGGGGGGTTTATTATAGTTTGTCCTAATATATATGTAAATATGCATGTGTTAGGAATTCTTGTACGAATATAAAAGAGGAATTTAGAATGGAATTTTCTAAATGGTTTTAACAGTGTGGGGTTAGGATGTTCATATTCTATTTTCCGAAAATTTATTTTTGTCTACTCACACTTTTAAATGTTTTGCGCCCTCAGGTAGTAGAAGTGAACCAGAGTACCACCACCGGGCATTCATCATCACATTTCAATCTCTTTCCACAATGTAGGATATATTTACATTTCCGCACTTCTTTTGTAAATAAGTAGATTAGTATTGCTTTGAAAATTGCCCTAGGATTCTGTAAGGCCAGAGGCCATATAATTCTGTTGTAAGATTGCTTGATTGTAAACTTAAAGCATGTTGAATGTTAAGGTATAAATTATGTTTCATGCAGGTGTAAATTTTTGGGAAATGTGCATTTATAGGGGAGACTCTATCGAATTTTCGGCAGAAGTCAAACCCTAATGAATTCTTGTTTTGTTAGAAGGGCAATTTGGTCATTCATGCCTGGCACCCGCCCGGTGTTAGACTTTGCGCAGGGTTCGTCTCAGATTCCAAAGTGGAATTTGGATCAGGGTCCTGTCACTGCACCATTGCTTTCAAAGCTTTGATTAGTCCTTTTGGCTCATGAATGGAACAGTCCTTTTGGTTAATGGCTTTGTGTAGGAGGTTCTTTGTTTGTGTTAGATTTTCCAGCCACATTTTTGCATGGTCTTTTTGTTCATCTTGGTCTTCTTCACTCATTGCCAATTGATTTTGGGTTGGATTAATTATAATATGGTATCACACCTAAAGAAGTGTAAGATATCAGTACTACACCTGAGTTTTCTCTTTCTTATGGTCTATCCCAACCATTGATGCACGGAAAATCAAAGATAATAAAGTCATGGGATGACAGAGAATTCGTAATTAATATTGGAAGCAGGATACAAAAACAAAAAATAGCTCAAACCTAGAATCTATTGGAACCATTGGAAGCAAATAAGATACTAAAAAGATTCCAAACATGCCAATAGACTCTAATCTAATGAAAAAGAGCATTGAATTGCAGACTAGAGGTCTCAAGTTCGAACCTTCATGGCCTCTTGGTTGTGTGTGTGTGTCATAGGCCCAAATATGATATCAGAGCCCAAATGTGCAAAAGTTTTTCTATTTCTCGGCTTACACACATGAAGCTGTTTGTCAATCCTCCCAGGCATCTAATCTACATGAACAAAACCTTGAAAAGCAAGTATTGGTATAAAACCAAGATCAACAGTGAGATTTCAGGTCCTATGTGCACAAATTAAAATCAGTCTGTGACATGGAAATGCTAAAACAAAAATACCAAGAATTGATGAAAAGCAAGTATTTATAACTATAATTCATATCTTTTCTGTGAGATTGAGTCAACTACTCAGTTTTTCCTCTTCTTAGGAATATTTATAGTACGACTAGCACCCGGAAGGACGATAGATCGAAGAAAAAAACAGTTTGGTTGCCTTGTTTCAAGGCTGGTTGCTCACCTGCTAATCGAACATATACATTGACAATTTGAAAAATGCATTAATTTGAGCTATAGGATTTCAATTTGATACTATTTGATTTTTGGTGATCTCAACCTAGGAATTAGGGCTTTCACTCATGTATTAATGAATTTTGAAGACGTAGCCAAAGAGGAGAGGATGTTGTTGGAAATTGGCTCAAATGTAGAAGAATTTTGGAGTTACCCATGTGAGTCAAAGTTAGTTGCCCATGTGAATAAATGTTGGCTTACTATGAGGTCAAAAATGGTGGATTGTTTGGTAGCCAACAAATGAATAGTTGAAGCTTGCATTCACACTCTTGCATTTTTTGCTATAAATTGGAAGAAAATGGTTCCATTTGAAGCATCCCACCAAGTATTGAGTAGAAGAGAAAAATAGCAAGAAAGGCATCTTGCCAAAGAGAGAAACATTTCTCTCTAATTGTTCTTTGCTTTGTATCATTGTTTTCTCTTCAATTGTTGTGATAGTGAGACTTGGGTGTATTTGGGGTTTTGGGTTTTCTTGAGTGATAAACACTTTGTATACTCTCTTTGATTATAGTGAATTACTCTGCGTCTCCAAACTGGATGTAGGCATTGCCGAAACCAGTATAAATCTTGGTGTTCTTGTTGGTGTTGTTTTGTGTTCCATTTATCTCCTGCCAGTTGTTGTTTATTTTTCACTCAAATTGGTTGACGCTTCCGCACAACAAGTGGTATCAGAGCTCCAGTTTTCGTCTGGGGTTTCGTAGGAGTGAAAAATTTGTCGGAGCTACAGTTCCGTGAATAGTGTCGGCGCTACAGTTCCCGTGAACAGTGAGCTGCTACAGTCGTGAACAGTGCTGTATTTGTGAACAGTACCGGAGTAGATGGCTGGAGATAAAGACGAATCTGTGAAGGAGAAGGAGTCGGCATCGTCATCGTCGACATCTACATCCAATAGACATCCAATCACCACTACGAGGTTAGAGGTTGATAAATTCAATGGCTCTAATAATTTTGGTATGTGGCAATGTGAAGTTATGGATGTGTTGTATCAACAAGAGTTGGATATTGTTTTGGAGAATAAACCCGAAGAAATTGATGATAAGCAGTGGAAGAGACTTAATCTTCATGCTTGTGGCTCTATTCGATCATTCCTTGATAAGGAGTTGAAATACCCGTATATGAAGGAAACTTCTGCTAAGGAGTTATGGACGAAATTGGAGGAGAAGTATATGACCAAGAGCGCAGAAAATCGGCTCTTCTTGAAGAAGCGACTCTTCCGATTTCAATATCGTTCAGGTATTTCTATGCACGAACACCTCAATGATTATAATAAAATACTTGCTGATTTAGCAAACCTTGATGTGAAAATTCCTGACGAGGATAAGGCACTATGTTTGTTAAATTCATTGCCCGATGATTATGATCATTTGACAACTACTTTGTTGTATGGAAAATCCGAGGTGAAACTTGAGGAGGTGTCTGCGGCTTTGGTGAATCATGAGTGTCGTAAGAAGGACCAGAAGACTCACAATTCACAAACCGAGGCACTAGTTGCAAGGGGTCGAACAGAGAGGAAAGAAAATCTGGGAAGCGGGGAAAGTTTCCTGCCATAGACGAATGTGCCTTTTGTCGCCAAAAGGGTCATTGGAAGAAAGACTGCCCCAAATTGAAGAACAAAGAGAAGGAGAAAGCGAATTCTGAAGCAAATGTTGCAAAATCTGGAGATGATGATTTCGAGTTTGCTTTGGCTAGTTCATCTGCTGATGGTCACTCCGAGGAGTGGATTTTGGATTCAGGTTGCACCTATCATATGTGTCCCATGCGAGAATGGTTTTCTTGCTTCGAGGAGCTGGATGGTGGAGTTGTTTTGATGGGCAATAATAATGCTTGCAAAACACAAGGGATAGGCAAAATCTGTTTGAAGATGCATGATGGAACAGTCAGAGAATTGAGTGATGTTCGGTATGTACCGGATATGAAGAAGAATCTCATCTCATTGGGAGCTTTGGAATCCAAGGGTCTCAAGATCACCATGGATGGTGGAGTTCTTAACGCTGGGTACGGGGCACTGGTGGTGATGAAAGGTACAAGACGAAATAACTTGTATTTCTTGCAGGGGAGTACAGTTATTGGTGGAGCAGCTGTCACCGAAGCCTGATGCAGAGAGCAGAGACACCACGGAGTTATGGCATATGCGTCTTGGGCATGCTGGTGAAAAAGCGTTGCAAGGATTGGTGAAGCAAGGCTTATTGAAGGGTGCAAAGGCATGCAAATTGGAATTTTGTGAACACTGTGTGCTTGGTAAGCAAACTAGAGTGAAATTTGATACCGTTATTCACCACACTAATGGCACTCTAGATTATGTTCACACTGATGTTTGGGGACCTTCCAAGAATGCACCTTGGGGAGGTTACCATTATTTGGTCTCCGTTGTTGATGACTTCTCTAGAAGAGTATGGGTGTACACCATGAAGCGTAAAGATGAAGTCTTGAAGATATTCCTGAAGTGTAAAAAGATGATTGAAACGCAAAGCGATCGAAAGATCAAGACTCTCATATCAGACAATGGTGGTGAATATAGGTCTGATCTTTTCTTGAAAGTTTGTCAAGATGAGGGTATTGTGAGGCACTTCACGGTTAGGGAGACACCGCAACAGAATGGGGTGGCGGAGCGCATGAACCGTACTTTGCTTGAGAAAGTTCGGTGTATGTTGTCTAATGCTGGATTAGGCAAGGCGTTTTGGGCTGAGGCGATTAGTTATGCAAGCCATCTCATTAATCGGTTGCCTGCTGCCTGAAACGAGGGGAAAACACCCATGGAGGTATGGTCTGGTAAACCTTGTACCTGATTACAAGTATTTACACATATTTGGTTGTTCTGCTTACTACCATGTCAGGGAAAGCAAGTTGGATCTAAGAGCAAAGAAAACTCTGTTTATGGGCTTTAGCACTGGCGTGAAGGGATACCGACTCTGGTGTCCAGACTGAGAAGAAATTTGTTGTAAGCAGAGATGTGACTTTTGATGAGGCTGCTATGGTTAATCAGAACAAGTATGAAGGTGAAATTGAAGCAACCAAGACTATGAGTTGTTCAAAGCAGGTGGAGTTACTGAAGACTCCAGTTGTTCCAGGTAAGGTCTGATGTTACAGACACTAGTCATACATTTGATTCTGACGATGAGGACAAGGATGATGAAGAGGAGGCACCTACCCAAGAGCCTCCACAGCAACAAAATTGGGTGTATGCCAAGGAGATGGAATCCTTGGGAAAAAACAATGTAAGATTCAAAGCCAGATTAGTAGCTAAAGGCTATGCTCAGAAGGAAGGCATTGACTACAATGAGGTATTTTCTCCGGTAGTAAAACATTCTTCTATTCGTATTTTGTTGGCTTTGGTTGCGCAGTTTGACCTGGAGTTGGCTCAACTTGATGTCAAGACTGCTTTCTTACATGGTGATTTGGAGATCTATATGTCTAAGCCAGAAGGTTTTAGTGTTGCTGGAAAGAAAAATTGGGTTTGCAAATTGCAGAAATCATTGTATGGCTTGAAGCAGTCTCCAAGACAATGGTACAAGCAATTTGATAGGTCGACGAAGCCAGTTTCGTTGTTCAAGTTTAAGCGTTGCTTGGACTTGATTGGAATATGTAAAATTTGTTGATTGCCCCTTGGGGGATTGGGAGACGACCATTGGGAGTGTTACTATGAGAGTTTGTTACATGTTGAGCCAAGGTGGAGATTGTTGGAAATTGGCTCAAATGTAGAAGAATTTTGGAGTTGCCCATGTGAGTCAAAGTTAGTTGCCCATGTGAGTAAATGTTGGCTTACTATGAGGTCAAAAATGGTGGATTGTTTGGTAGCCAACAAATGAATAGTTGAAGCTTGCATTCACACTCTTGCATTTTTGGCTATAAATTGGAAGCAAATGGTTCCATTTGAAGCATCCCACCAAGTATTGAGTAGAAGAGAAAAATAGCAAGAAAGGCATCTTGCCAAAGAGAGAAACATTTCTCTCTAATTGTTCTTTGCTTTGTATCATTGTTTTCTCTTCAATTGTTGTGATAGTGAGACTTGGGTGTATTTGGGGTTTTGGGTTTTCTTGAGTGATAAACACTTTGTATACTCTCTTTGATTATAGTGAATTACTCCGTCGTCTCCAAACTGGACGTAGTCATTGCCGAAACCAGTATAAATCTTGGTGTTCTTGTTGGTGTTGTTTTGTGTTCCATTTATCTGCTGCCAGTTGTTGTTTATTTTTCACTCAAATTGGTTGACGCTTCCGCACAACAGATGTCCAGTTCAGACAAGAGATTGATGATGATTCGAAAGATTACCATTTGTATCGGAGTTGAAGACAGGAAGAACCAAAGACGATGTGAGATTTAGGACAAGAAAAATTATAGGTAACCTTTTTTCTTTCAAAATTACATACATGGGCTAACAATTCAGGCCCTAAGAAATCACGGGCTCTACTAGCTAGCATGAGTTTAAACTTTTTATTAGTCGTAATAGACGTCCAGCCATAATTCTGCGAGAAATAAGATCTTTGAAGGCCTCCTCCTCTCTCGATTCGTCCTGGGTTCCCAAGTGAAGCAAACCAAGCTGCGGATTGGGTATCTTAGAGTGTCAAAAGGGTGTTGTGCGCTGAGGCTTGGGTCAATAGACCTCTAACTTCCCTAGTTTTCATCCTTTCTCGGTACGGTTTGCCTTTCCCTCGCCCCTCGAACGGCAATGCTTAGAGTGGTCTTTGTTTTGTGTTGATGTTTTCTTATTTTATTGATTTTCTGGTGTTGATTTGGCTGTTGGGGTCTTATCTTGTTTGTAGCTCTCTGCTCGTGTTTGGTTTGAATGAAGTGTCCTTTTCCAAAAATAAATAAAAAATCTCAGGTTATTTTGGACTGTTATCCAATTAACCAATTTACTTGTATAACTTCAATCACTTGTTAGATCAAAAAATGTGCATTTCGGACAAATGAGGTGATTGCAAGTTGGTAAGAGCAATATTGGTAATAGACTCCTTAAACCACCTTATTAGACAAATTTTAAAGATGAATTGGAAAAATACAACTCTAACCATGCTCCTTATCAACCTCCTAAAATAGAGAGACTTTCTAGGAGCTCCTAAATCCAGAGAAGAGATAAGGGACTCCTAGTGACTCTATAATTTAATGCTGTTTTATTTTATGCATATGTTAAACTTTTAATTCATGCTAATTTTTTTTTTCCTAAACACAAGCTAATTATGTTGAATTAAAAAATAATTATAGTATTTATGACTCCTTAAAGTTAGGGAGTATGATTGAAGTTCAAATTTTACAGAGAGTTTTCATGTATTTTTAGTTAAATTTTAACTAAAAAATAAAAAGCATGATTGGATGCTAATTGACTAAAAATATAATATAAAATCGGAGGATAAGAAATGGGCGTGGGGTTTTGACCCCTTTGCCAACCCGAAGTGGTTAACGTTATTCGTAGTGGTTGTAGTACCATATTCCACTCTCTTTTTTCACTCAAACAAATGTACTAATTGAATAGTCAAAGTATAATAAACCTAATAATGGAATCTTATGCCAAACACCCCGTGGTTGGATAGCAGTTGTCAAATCTATAATCAACATTCTAGGGGATTATATTTTCTACATTATATATAGAAAGGTAGAGCTTATATTAATGATTATGATTTGTTGTCACCATAATCCTTGTTTCCTCACCACCACCCGCCGCGCGCACCCCCCACACAAAAACCTCCCCACCGCGCCCCAAATTCATATTAATGATTTGTCACCTTAATCCTTGTTTAATCACCCAAATTCATATTAATAATAGCTTAATACACTTTGCTAACGGGTTCAGTTTAGTGGACAATGACCTTGACTTACAGACTAGTGATCTCATATTCGAACCCTCATGACACATTGGCAGTGTGTGTAAGAAAACAGCATCCCCTTCCTAACTTTGGAAAAGAAAAAATCAGCTTAATACACTTTGTTAAGCTTTGATAGGGTGGGAAAATAGGGTCGGCTGGGAAATAGAAAAGAGGGTTTTGTCATTGTCGTAGAAGTTATATATATATATATATATATATATATATATGTGTGTGTGAGTAATGCTATTTAGATACACAACATTGACCACCTTATGTAGCAACTGATGTGTCATACCATGTCAATTAATAAATGTTGCCATGAGGCCACTTATTAGGAACGCTAGAGTTTTTTAATTTATTTTTTAATTGACATGGCGACATTCATTAATTGACTTGGCATGACACATTAATTGCCACATAAGGTGGTCAACTAAAGTAGTCAATGTTGTGTGTCTAAATAACATTACTCTATATATATACAAGGAGCTTCAGTTGAGGGATATTTCAAATAAGTTTATTTGAGGGATATCCTTGTAGGGCCCACTCCGTAATGTATTTCACTAATTCAAACTGTCTATTTTATAGATACTCATTCAAAAATCATCTCTGCAAAAAATCATTTGAATCCAATATCATTTTGAATTATTGAAATTTTAGTGTTTTTTTAAAAGCACCGTGTTTATTGATTTTGTAGGACACAATTGGATATCGAAACGGTTTCCGATTTCATCTAATTTTTTACAAAGATGATCTATGAATGTAAACTTAAAAAATAGATAGTTTGGACCGTTGAAAAAAAAAAATAGTAGAGAACCTAAAGGGTGTTCCTTAAACAAAATTATTTGAGAAATCCTTTAATAGAAGGAAACTGATATACAAGGAGCTTTAATTGAGTTGAGGGATCATATATATATATATATATATATATATATATGGCGGATCCGTGGCACCATATTTTTGACACAAGTTTTGACACAATTTTTGGACCATTAGATTATTTCACTTTTAATAGTTGAGATTAAACCTGACATGACAAAATTATATTTTTTTCTTTAATTAATAGTTTTACATTGAGATTAAAATTATGATATTAATTAAGAATTCATTCTCTCTCATCTCATTAATTATCTTTAATTCATTCATTCTCTCTTTCTCCTCCAGAGAATTTACGCCTCCTCCCCCTCTCTTCTTCTTTCTCACTCTCCCGTCCCCTTCTCATCCCCAAAGCCACCCTCACCACCACCACCACTCCAACCCCTATCCTATCTAAACCACAAATCACAGGGACTCTCTCTCTCCCCTTCCTCTCCAGCAACGCCATCGCACAACCTAGGGCCAGTCGACACCTACAAAGCCATCGTATAACCCAGATTTATCCCCAGGACAGCCGCTCTCTCTTTGACCCTCTCAATCGCCAGCGCACCCCACCCGGCCCCGTCTATTCTTCTTTGGATAATATCTGGGAACCTATTGTTAAATTCTCAATTTTTGACATTGTGTTTGTATTCCTGTGCTCCAGTTCTTGTGGTGGTTGTGGTGGCATTGGTACTCTGGAAGACAATTCTAAGCTCACGTTTTCCTAATTCTGTAAAAATCATGAGCTTTGCTTGTTTTCTGTGTCCAAAGTCCTAACGTGCAGTGTTGTTCTGCTTCTATGTAGTCGGAAAGGCATTTGCTGTTGTAACAGCAGTAGTATTTGGTGTTGCCACCTTGCTATTTGGAATGGCTGTCTCAAAATTAAGTTACAAAATGTAAGTACAAATATGTTAAGTCATGTTCCCCCTAATTTTCCAATTACTGTGTGGTGTCCTTTTTCTCTGATATGTTGATGAAAGTTACAAATACAGTCTTACTATGTGGTGGTGGCAATTTAACCTTAACTTGCAATTTGTATTAACAGTGTGAAGAAATCCAGGCTGAAAAAAAAGTCAAGGAAATGGCAGCTGGAAAGGGAGGAAAATATACAAGAGAAAGCCTATTATTAAGGCGCTTTCTAAAATGTTTGCAAAGACATCCAATTGACATTATCATTACTTATTTTTTTGGTTATAATCTTTGTAAATAGTTCTCAGTGGCATTGTGAATGGTCGTGGCTACGAAGTTTGGAGGGTGGCTGGACTGACGGATTAAGGGAAACTGATAGGAATAGTGTTGTATGAATAAAAGATGCCTTTCCTTGAGGGCATGATGTTGTATAAGTGATACTAGTTGCCTGTATATTTTTTTGAGTCTCAACTCTTTTGAAAAGTCCTTGTATTTTTTTTATTTGGATTTTAATAAAAACCACTCTCCAATACACAAGAAGATGAATGTTTGTTCAAAGAAACTGTAATTTGATGTGAATATAAGCGTGGTTCCATTTACATTCTCAGTCCCCTGATGTTTCCAGGTACCTATCCAAACGCAGCTGCTCCCTGTTTCCAGTACCTCATGACTTATAATCTAAACTACAAGGTCAGCAAAAGATGAGAGAAACCTATAGTATCCCGGCATGAAAAATGTCCAGACCAGTCAAGAAGCACAGGAATTCCAACCTGAAACACAACAAAAAATTTAACACTTCGTTGTTCTGAAAATTAGACTCGATGGATAAATTATAGAAAAACGAAGAACATGATTCTTAGCTCTTTTTTTGTTGTTGTCAGGCATTTTATTTTTATAGCCACAACTTACAGACTAGAACTAAACCAGAGAAGGTAGATGCCCTTCAACATCACAACCAACCATAAAAAAATAAGGTTCATGTCACAACTTAGACACCCAAAAAAGAACAAGTTGGCATCCTCTGACCTCCTTTGATTAAAAATACAAACACATTAATAATAAAATCCCACCAAATATTACTCTATCCACCGATTCTTCTGCAATCTCTCTCTCTCTCTCTCTCTCTCTTCCTATACTTTGTTTTTCTGATCATTCTTTCTATCTCCATTTTGATCAGGTTCTGTGTGGGGTTTTTTCGTTTCCTGGCCACCTCCAATTGAAAGTTGATTGTGCATAGCTTCATTCAACATATCTTCTAAATCATCTATGGAGAGAGAGAGAGAGAGAGAGAGAGAGAGAGAGAGAGAGAGAGAGAGAGAGAGAGAGAGAGAGAGAGAGAGAGAGAGAGAGAGAGAGAGAGAGAGAGAGCAAGATTCTTGTTGCAGATAGAGAGAGAAAAAGAGACGGAGATTTTTTCTGGTCTTGTTGCAGATAGAGAGAGAGAGAGAGAGAGAGAGAGAGAGAGAGAGGTGTGCGTGAGAAAGAAGAGAGATTACCAAGAAAGAGAGAGAATGAATGAATTAAAGATAATTAATGAGATGAGAGAGAATGAATTCTTAATTAATATCATAATTTTAATTACAGTGTATAAATAGTAATTAAAGAAAAAAATATTGTTTTGTCATGTTAAGTTTAATCTCAACCATTAAAAGTGGAGTAATCTAATGGTCCAAAAATTGTGTCAAAACTTATGTCAAAAATATGGTGCCACGGATCCGCCCTATATATATATATATATATATATATATATATATATATTTTTTTTTTTGATTAATGACAACCACGTATGTACGTACATCAGAATATTATACATTAACAACTTCAAGCCTGTTTTGGTAAGCTTGAAGTTATCTCTTGGAAAGCTTAATGGGCCAACTTGCTTCTAACGTCCAAAAATAATATAATCATATGTATATGAACAAAGAAATTTATCATGCCCTGGCGGCCGCAAATTTTAAATAGACACTATTCATGAACAGTACATTACTTAATTGGTTGGATATGTTAACCTAAAAGTTTATAGAAAGGTGGCGTTGCTCCATGTTAGTGTGGTTCATGTGTCAACAACCCAAAAAGAAAAAGAAAGGTGTGGTCTGTGGATATTATATCTGCTTTTCTAAGGTGGGGAGATAAAAAAAACTTTCTGATCGTATGGGTACTATATTATTCCCATGTGGCATGGCATGTGATAATTGGATGAATGAGATTCCTTTCGATGCAAACTCCTTTATACTTTTCATTTTATTTTATATTTTATGAATCTATGCGATGAGAAATTGTTGACGATGAATAATGAATGATAAGGGCTACGTGATGATAGGAAGCTTAGGATTGGGCACAGTTTAGACACGCGGAGCTCCGTGTGCGGAAATGCTATAATGAAGGGGTTTTGAGCGAGGGGGTTCAATGTGGGGTCTATCCCACCATTCAATAAGAGTGCGAATAGTGTAGTTGCGGGGTCATTACATAAATTTTTTGCAAATTATTCCTTGAAATGTTAATTAGAAATGCGTTGAGACCGCCCCAGACCTGTATGTGGCTACACCATTGCGTACGTGGAGACCACAAAAAATTTATCGACTTAGCAAAGTGACTAAACCCTAACCCCTAAAACCCTAATTACCTTATATATATAGGAATACATATTTAGGGTTTTGAATAGATTGAACACATTCATTTATGACTGATGTTAGATAAATTGGTTGACATAATGATTTTTTTTTACTTTGTATCCTGTTTACACCCAGAATAAGCAGCCAATAAGAGCAAGACACGTGGGACTCATTCGAGCCTGGACAGAGGTGCATTCGGTACCCCCGCCTACCGATCGCACCACTTAGGAACCGCCTCTCTAAGGACACGTGGCATGCTCCCCAGCGACGTCCACAGTCCCACATCGACAGATTACAAATAGCGCTACCTCCCAAGCCCTATAAAAAGGGATCAGCCATCCTTGAATAGGGTAAGCAGAAATGATCGGCATACTGCCTAATTAATCTGAAAGTAAAACTTATTACATCCCGAACTTACTTAAGCTTCGGAGAGCCTCCGGCCGGTACCACACCGGTGCCCTTGGCCTTACCGAGCGTTCCTCTATTTTTGCAGGTCACGCTCCCTCCGAGGCTTCCAAGGTGCCGAAGGCAGCAAAATTCCTAAGTTGACCCTCTAAGTCAGAGAACCACTTTTTGGCGTCAACATATCCCTTGTAGTTTTTTGTAACAATACATCTTGTGTACTCAATCCAAGCGAATAATTGTGCTTATCAAAAGAAAAAAAAATGGAAAAAAGGTGAACAATTGTAAGACCACAAATGGTGTTGTAAGACCACAAATGGTTGTCGAGAGCTAATTTGTTTGTCAACAATGGTCATGGAAGGGGCAATAATATTTTTCTTTGAAATGGAGATCTTTGACATTTCGTGGGTATCTTCCAAAAACCAATCATTTCTGCGCAAACCAATTGGAGTATCGGAATATGTACACATGCTGCACCGACCATAGTTTCATTAATTGTTCCCTTTTTCTCTCTTTAGACAACACCACATTAGCATTTGCAAAATGAAAATACGATACAGCATGCTTTTAGTGTCTTAGGCATAGCACCCATATTGGTTTTTTTTTTTTTTTTTTTTGGGTTTGATGAAATTTAGGCATTGTTGCCTTTTACCCTGGTCAACTTTCCAGAAAAAATTTCACCGGTTCCGGCCAAAAATTTCAGTCTCCCTCTCAACACTCTACTCTCTCTTCTCTGCTCTCTCTCTCTCTCTCTCTCTCTCTCTCTCTCTCTCTCTCTCTCTCTCTCCATGTTTACATAATGATATTTAGAAGTGGAAACAGATAAGGGGAAAAATCCAATAAGCTTTCTAACTCTTTTCTAAATCTTTCGCTTACACAACACTTGGATGAGGAAATTTAAGATTATTGAGGAATTTCAAAAGGGATTAACTTTATAATGATGGAAGTTAATGTTGTAAAATTTGGGAAGTTTCTTGGTTGACTATGTATAATAAAATTTAATGATTATCTTTTAGATGCATTAATCTATAGTGATAAACATGTCATGTGTGATTTTGGCGCTGCCTTGGTAACATCATGGTATTGGCCACATTGTTGAAATGTTATTTTTCTTTTGCCATTTTAATTCTTTGTCGCGTATGAATTTATGTTAGACCAATTGCTTTTGACTCATTCTATCATCAGATTTAAAAATACAATAGTAGTCGGTCGCATGATCAATCGCGATATATTTCATGAGTGGGAGTTGAGCACCAAACCAATTGGACTACTCACCATCGACCGTGATATATTTCAATCTATATGACGGTGAATTTATAATGAATTTGAGTAGTTTATGACTTTTTCTAATAGCGATGAAGAAAAAGAAGGGTATATAAAAGTTACTGAACTTTATAATATCTTCATCATATGCAATTTGTACATATTTTAGGATTGAAGTAATATATCCTCTCTCTTTGATTACGAATGTTTTAACTCCATCACTATGGGAGAGCGTCCAAACGATCCAAACAATGACAAGGCCTTTGTTTTTGAACAGTCTAGTCATATGTTTTTGTCTCAATGCGCAAATTTGGACGGTGGTTGAACAATTAAATAAAAGAAAAACCCTCCATACAGCTCTTTATAATTCTCTCACACTCACAATCCCTCGATTTGATCTTCGCATAAAGATGGGCACATATTATTTTATAATTGTTATTTTTTTTCGCCCAATTAAAAACCTCCTTTTCCCAACGGGTCGCCACGTACAAATTTGACCCAGAAATATGACTTATTCCTTGAGTCCATCCTGGAGTCGGAGTGATTTTTAAAATTAATTTTATCAAAAGCAAACCCACTTTTTTAGTTCATTGCCATCATTAGTGTTTGTACATTTGGAGTTTGAGGTGGCGAATCTCAATGGAGATTATTAAATGAACATATGTATCGTGGTTAGTTGATAAGACAAATCTTTGGAAAAGTATTTTCTGATATAAACCAATGCTTAGTTGATCAAATTGTAATTTTCGTGCTTAATATGTATATAGAGGAGTCCAATTTAAACTTCCATCCTAACTTCCAAAGCTCAAGACCGGCCCTAACTATAATGTAATTTGAACCGTAAAATAATTAGTTTCCCTCTTGTAAAATTTATCTGTAAAGATGGAGCCTGGGCATAAACAAACTAGCTTTGAACAATTAGCTTTGCGATTTACGTGACATGTGGAAAATTTGGCAAGGTAGGACAGATCTCATGATCAATGTGATAAAGAAAGGTAGGAAGGGATTCACTATGTTTTTTGTGTGGTTTTGACGAAGGAATGAATCTACTTGATATGGAGAGCAGCAATGGCTGCAAGTGTATAATATTATAGGGTAATAGTGGGACAGGAAAAGAGTATCCAGACAATGTGTGTGGTGTGGAATAAGATATATGTTGAGCATTTCTACTCTAAATGACGCACCGGATGATGCCAAAACAGGATGAAAAATATATAAATATACAAATGAGGCATGAAGTGGAATACATGAACATGCAAACAGATCATTTTGTCCAGAATTGTATTGATCATTTTAAAGATAAGACGAAATAAACAGAGACTTAGCACTGCCCCCTAATACATTTTAATTTTCATGTAGATTTGATCTCGGTGACAAGTTATCTCGGAAGTTTAACTATATAAAAAGTTTTTCACATTTTTGTTCAATTAAAAGGAAAAACAGACGATTTTTAGATTTGAATTATGAATGAAACTAATTGACTTTCTCTCTAAAAGGAAAAACATAAAAGAAAAAAAATATATGGAAGCTATTATATTATTAAACTAAAGCAACGAAGATTGCATTTCCTTTTATAAGATTTGACTTTTGATATGGAAAATAGATAAAGGTAGCTCATTCCTCCCAAGACTAGACAAAAAAATTTGCCTTGACCATTTGGGTTGGTTTGGATATAGGTGGAAAAATTACAACTTTTTGTTGCCACACCATGCAAATGGGCAACTTTTAATTTATTTAAACCAGTATACAATGTACTGCTATTAAACCTAGCTACCCAAAAGCAGTACCTTATTCTTATAATACCCAGCTCTACTCTGAGAGCCAAAAAAAAAAAAAAAAAGCCAAGATCAAAGATAAAAGCACTCCCATTTATGCATATTGGATCGATCATTAGTGGTGCTGAGGATCTGGTCCTCCTGGTGAGCGTCTATCAGTAGAAGGGAAGTGTTGCACCCTTTGATAATGCGCAAGTAACTGATGCAAAAGACGTCGGCTGTCTAGTTGGATGACATGCATGGCCGGCTGCTGCCCTTCAACTATACGCCGTCCCTCGGAAACAGACCATAAAGCTAAGAAGATCACCCAGACGAGGGCCAATGTGCGTGCCATTGCGAGCTATAGAGGGTATAATTTATGAAGATGGGTTTCATTCACAAAGGACAATTAAGGGCTACAAAAACTTATAATGGCAAGTGTAGAGGAAGTTGAGAGAGGGGGCCAAGTAGGTCAAATGATTTTGAGTGCCCTAAATTTATAGGGAAATTAAGGATAGTGGGGGTCTAGGATAAAACAGATTTCTTGTTGAATTAGAACGACAAAAAGGGCCATCATCACCACCGCACATTGTCTCTTAGCTGTGGATTATCTGTTTTTTTTTTTTTTAAATTCTTGCTTTTTGGCTCTTCTTTTAGCTTTTGTTTTGTCTAGAATTGTAAAAGGAGGGGTAGAATTGTAAGGGAGGGAGGGAGGGAGGGAGGGAGGGGGGAGGAGTGTGAAAGTACAAGTATATAAAATACATAAGTATTCAATAATTACATGTTTAGAGCTAAATATTTTTAATTGAGTCATATTTAATTTATTTTAAAGAAAATTTTAACTTAAATTCTAAATTGTTTATTACAAATTTTATATATTATATATAATATAATAAAGGAATGATAAAAATACGGGCTAGGGCCACTCCAGGTTAGGAGTGGCTCCACCACTGGTTTTGTCCTCTATATCCTCATTGAACAATGCCCTGCCTCCCCAAAAGGACTGGAGTGGCTCCACCACTGGTTTTGTCCTCTATATCCTCATTGAACAATGCCCTGCCTCCCCAAAAGGATATGTACAAGGGTAAAGCTTAGTCATCATCTCCTATTATTTATTTCCACGCTTTGTACATTATTGATTTTTAAATTAAGCCAGAGATTAAGCAATAAATCCAGCAAGAATATTAATATTAATGTATATATCCATTTACGGATTTGGAATAAATGTCAAATATCATGGTTCTGAAAAATAACAGTATATATATTCCAACGGTTTTAGTTTCTTGTCTGGATTCTTGTTCAGTGATTCAACTACCCCATTTTTTGTCTTCTCTTCATTAATTTAACATTGTCGGCTATTGTTATCCATGTGTATATTCTTGTTAATGTATTACACTATCCTTTATGAGTCATGCTAGGAAGACCAACTTGGAATACCAATTTGTGTACCAACTCTCTAATAGAGATGGAGTCCACCAATACAATAGGTCCCACGCTCTCATTAGAGAGTTGGTATCCCAAGTTGGTCTCCCTAGCTATTTTCCATCGTTTATTAGTTGATCTCTCTCTCTCTCTCTCTCTCTCTCTCTCTCTCTCTCTAGAACATTATGCAGCTTCAGGAGCTGTCGCTATAACAAGATCAAAAAATCATGATGAGAGCACCTTTTCAAAGAAAAAGACGCTATTCTGTTTGCCCAAATTTGCGCCTCAAGTAACCTGACTTCTAATCAAACCACTACGCTTTAAGTGGTTCGGTCAGATTAATTATTTTCTATGTATTGGTTGATTGGACTTCACAATTTACCCAGTGCAAATAAGATCAAAGGAGTCAGACCAAGTTCAAAATAAATAGACTCAAAAGGAATTAGGGTTTAAACTGATGTGTTTATCCTTCTATCAAGGAGGAATATATATACTACATACATAGTGGGTACAAATAGGAAATATGTACAAAATCTCATAATTCTACTCAAATTAGATAATTACAATAAAATATAAATTCTATTAATAATAGGAACAAATTCTACTCCTAATAGGAACGTTGACTTTGACTTACACCAACACTCCCCCTCAAGTTGATGCTAGATATCGGTAATGCCCAACTTGTCAAGTGAGTCTTCAAATCGACGCGTTGACATGGCATGGGTCAACATATCTGCAAGCTGCTCCGAAGAAGGCACAAAAGGTATAGAAATTAACTTATGCTCCAGCTTCTCCATAATGAAATGCGATAAACTTCTACATGCTTAATTCGATCATGTTGCACTGGATTGTTAGTAATTTCAAATGCAGGCTGACTATCACAGTGTAGCTTTGTAGCAGCATCCGGTCTAAACCCAATTTCAACAAGTAACCACCTCAACCACAGTATTTCACAAACCCCTTAGGCAATACCCTGGACTTAGACTCTGAGAGGGCCGAGACACAACGTTTTACTTCTTGCTATCCCACGTAACTAGGTTACTGCCAACAAAGTTGTAGTAACCTGATGTAGAACATCTATCTGTAATATTCCATGTATCGCGTGTATCATGGGCATGGAAAGCCTTGCCAAAGTTACCTGGAGGCGGCAGTGTTGGAGTGTTTAAGACCGTGGTCAAGGTCAGAAGGAGGAGGAGTTAAGGTGGTCGTGCCCAATGGTGACGTCAACCACAGAAGTAGCGGCAACAACCACATGAGCTTTGATGTCTAGTTGTTCCTTTTTTAAACGCCTCCACTCCTTCTCCCAATCTGGTTCCGCATGCAATGCCCAACATGTGTCGATAATATGTCTCTTTTCACCACAGTGATACACTTCAGTTTGTCTTTTTCTGCATAAGTCAGGCGAAGAGGGGAAACAACACAAGAGCCGAACCCTATAGGTAGAGAAACCATAGCAGTGTTTTTGGAAGCAAACACAATAGCAGGTTCCCTAGTCTTGGTGCCAGGTCCAAGCATAGTAATTTGGCGTTAAGCCTCTAACAGACCATAAAAAATACATTTTTGATACTTGGAACTTTATCACTCCATAGAATATCACTGCGAACCTTGTCATAAGTATCGTCAAAGCTAGCCAAAAAATCATACACACGATCTGCCATAACAGGAGCTTGAAAAGTCTTCATATCATCAGCACACTTCATCTGAAATGGACGTCTCTTGTCCAATTCAAGCCAAATTGCCTTAAGTTCGGCAAAATAGGTAGATATAGGACGACCCTTTTGCTTGAGACAAGTAGCCTCGCACCGCAGTTCATAGAGCTGGGATATGTCAGAGCCATCATAAAACATCTAATTAACGGCGTAGGTAGAGTATGAAACATGTTCAACAAACTGAGTTCCACAGTTTGTAGCATCCAACTTTTCACAATAGCATAAACAATTTTCCACTTCCCAAATTATGGGTCTTGGGAATTAGGGCATCAGTCTCACCAGTCAGGTAACCCAATTTGCCTTGTGTAGTAGAATTGAGTTCAATCATCGAAGCCCATATCTCATAGTTGGATCCATTCAATTTGAATCCCATAGGTAGATTAGTAGACGATTCAGGATGAACCGTCACAATGGGAGTAGAAGAAGAAGATTTAGTGACATCCGACATGGTGATAGATGGCGGCAATAGAAGATTAGGTAGCGATGATGACAGGTAAGAGATATGAGACAACACATGCTTAGGTGTATATGCGGCACATGTTTAGGTGTATAGGCTAGGTGCATCGGAAATATGTATTTTTTAGGATTTGGGTTTTGATGTTGTAGAGACGGATCGGAACCCGCTTTGACACCAACTCAAAAGTAATTAGGGTTTAAACTGATATTTTTATTCTTCTCTCAAGGAGAAATATATATACTACATACGGAGTGGGGACAAATAGGAAATATGTACAAAATCTCCTAATTCTACTCAAATGAGATAATTACAATAAAATATAAATTCTATTCATAATAGGAACAAATTCTACTCATAATAGGAACGTTGACTTTGACTCACGCCAACAAATAGAGAACAAGATCTGACCAATTATAAACCTATAATAAATTTCGAAGATAAAATAACATAACAGATAACGATAAATCCTGCTACATAAATATAAAATAACACAACGAATACAAATTAAATGATAGAACTAGGATCCGAACGAAGAAATGTTAATTTAGATGGCCTAGAATCACCAATATTATCAACAATTACAGTTGGGTTGATCATCAAATAAAAATCACACCACACAAGATTCTGGCGGAGAATTCTTCAGGAAATGAATGAAAGCTTGAGGGAGTTGTACACTGCTAATCTCAAAAAAAGTATTGAAATCTGTTTGGAATATGTGCGATCAATTTACTCAGTTGAAATCAGCTGTGTGTATGTGTAGAGGTCCCATTTGTATGATTTTTACTTGCTCATATATACCAATCACAACCCTAACTTGAAGAGGAACCCAACTCCTAAAGAATTAAGGTCACTTGACTTGCAAGACTTCTAACTCCAAAACAGTTCCTATTCGAACTTCATAAAACCACCATAATTGGTATCAAAACAATTATTCATCAACCACTAATAGCCACACTTTTGCCCATGGTAAAATCAAGCCCAAAACATCTCCATATATGCATCATTCATAAGTTTTACTTTCAATAATATTTTCTCATCATTTATCACTGTTTACCCGTTTATATGTGGTTCCTATGGTGGTAGGGTAAAGTTACCCATTGACCTGAAAACCATTGGTGGTCAACAAGTCAACTTTTTTTATGTGCCAGCGTGCCATTATTAACGGTTAAAAACCCTAACAGACTGTAAAATTAATGTAATAACTTGCGCCCCAAGCTATCGACTTTGATAAAGTGATTGTGAATTTGGTTGAGGAATATCTCCCAATAAAGTTCTTTTCTTGTCTCAGACGAGTGATTGTGAATTATAATTTTCATGTACATTTGATCTTGGTGATAAGTTATCTTGGAAGTTTAACTATATATAAAGTATTTTACCTTTCTTTCAATTAAAAGGAAAAACATATGGCCTTCATATCTGAATTATGAATGAAACTAATCGTATTTCTCTCAAAAAGGAAAAACATAAAGAAAAAAAAAAGAAGCTATTATATTATTTAATAACTAAAGCAACGAAGATTGCATTTTCTTTTATAAGATTTGACTTTTGATATGGAAAACAGACAAAGGTAGCTCATTCCTCCCAAGACTAGACAAAAGAATTTGCCTTGACCATTTGGGTTGGTTTGGACATAAGTACAACTTTCTGTTGCCACACCATGCAAATGGGCAACTTTTAATTTATTTAAACCAGTATACAAAGTACTGCGATTAAACTAAGCAGTACCTTGTTCCTCTAGGAGCTTATAATACCCAACTCTACTCTCAGAGGAAAAAAAAAAAAAAAACAAGATAAAAGATAAAAGCACTCCCATTTATGCATATTGGATCGATCAGTAGTGGTGCTCAGGATCTGGTCCTCCTGGTGAGCGTCTATCAGTAGAAGGGAAGTGTTGCACCCTTTGATAATGCGCAAGTAACTGATGCAAAAGACGTCGGCTGTCTAGTTGGATGACATGCATGGCCGGCTGCTGCCCTTCAACTATACGCCGTCCCTCGGAAACAGACCATAAAGCTAAGAAGATCACCAAGACGAGGGCCAATGTGCGTGCCATTGCGAGCTATAGAGGGTATAATTTATGAAGATGGGTTTAATTCACAAGGGAAAAATAAGGGCTACAAAAACTTATAATGGCAAGTGTAGAGGAAGTTGAGAGAGGGGGCCAAGTAGGTCAAATGATCTTGAGTGCCCTAATTTATAGGGAAATTAAGCATAGTGGGGGTAACAGATTTGTTGTTGAATTAGTACGACAAAATGGCCATCATCACCACCATAAATTGTCTTGTATACATGGTGTGGCTTTTAGCTGTGGATTATCTGTGTTTTTTTTGCCTTTTGGCTCTTTCCTTTAGCTAGCTTTTGTTTTGTCCTCTATATCCTCATTGAACAGTACCCAAAACGATATGGACAAGGGTAAAGCTTAGTCATCATCTCCTATTATTTATTTCCACGCTTGTACATTATTGATTTTTAAATTAAGCCAGAGATTAAGCAATAAATCCAGCAAGAAAAATAATATTAATGTATATAATTATATAAAAGATTGAGCATATATGCCAAGATTGAGCTCGGTTTTTTTGTTCTTGTTTTTTTTTAGGTTAATTTTCCCTCGCAGGAGAAAGGTTATCGTTTCAGAAATTTTATATCCTAAAATGTTCATTGCCACATGGGTCCGATTACGGATTTGGAATAAATGTCGATTATCATTGTAGTGAAAAATAACAGTATATATTTTCCCACGGTTTTAGTTTGTTGTCTGGATTCAGTAACTAACCCATTTTTTTGTCTTCTCTTCATTAATTTAACATTGTCGGCTATTTTTATCGATGTGTATATCCTTCATTTGTTGATCTTTCTCTCTCTCTCTCTCTCTCTCTCTCTCTCTCTCTGTGCAGAACATTATGCAGCTAGCTGTGGCTATAACGTGGTATAACACTTGAGAAAGTCTAACCACCTTTCAAAGAACGTTAACCACCTTCGTCGTAGAAATCGGTTAAGAGATTGTACTAGTTACAAGAGTGTCACTATTAACACTCTAACCTGAGAAAGTCAAATAAAATGATCAAATAAAAGGAAATTTGCGCCTCAAGTAACCTGACTTCTAATCAAACCACTACGCTATAAGTGGTTGGCTTAGATTAGTTCTTTCCTATGCCTTGATTGATAGGACTTCACAATTTACCTACTGCAAATAAGATCAAAGGAATCAGACCAAGTTCAAAACAAATAGAGAACAAGACTCGACCAATTATAAACCTATAATAGATTCCGAAGATGAAATAACATAAAAGATAATGATAAATCCAGCTACATAAAGATAAAATAACACAAAGAATAAAAATTAAATGGTAGAACTAGGATCCGGACGAAGAAATGTTAATTCAGATGGCTTGGAATCACCAAAATTATCAAGAATTACAGTTGACATTGATCATCAAATAAAAATCACACCAACACAAGATTGGCAGAGAATTTCAGGAAAATAACGAAATCTTGAGGAGTTGTACGCTGCTAATCTCAGAAAAAGTATTGAAATCTGTTTATACTTGCTCATATACCAATCACAACCCTAACTTGAAGAGGAATCCACCTCTTAAAGAATTAGAGGCACTTGACGTGCAAGACTTCTAACCCCAAAACAATTCCTATTCGAACTTCATAAAACCACCATAATTGGTATCAAAACCAATATTCATCAACCACTAGCCACACTTTGGGCCATGGTAAAATCAAGCCCAAACATCGTCATTATGCATCATTCATAAGTTTTACTTTCAATAATATTTTCTCATCATTTATCACAAAAGCCGGAGTCAGTAGTTATTCTATTGAATTACTCCGTAGATTTACTGAAGTTGCCACTAGTCAGATAAGCTTACAACAAGAAAATAAATGTCTCTCCACCCTGACCCTGAGACTTTGGGCTTGGTGTCTCTGAGACCCGACTAGATTTCGATGTCGTAAAAACCCCTTTGAACCTATAACCTGATAGCACATTCTCCATGAAGGAAAATTTATGGCTTATGCTATTCATTTGAACTTAACCATGAATAACATTCATAATCATGAAAATATAACTATTATATCATTTTCATGAGTTGAAGTACCAAATCTTTTACCTAAGTATCTTATAGGCCATGTGATTGATGCGCCATTAAACCTAAAACAGAACTTAGGAGAGGAAAGATATGAAATATACTTTTGGAGCGAGCTTTGAACCCCATCCAACTATTAGACAAATTTTTTGAAGCTTGATTCTTGATCTTCTCTGCTACACATTGTTTTATACCTGGATTTTTTTTTCCTTGGAGCCAACAAAAAGAAAATGATGCGGCAACCATGCATTAAGGAGATGATTGGGCTCAAAAAATATTGGACTCGGCCCAAAGTGGTGGGTTCGGCCCAAGGATAAGAACCTTATTGCCATGCCAATATCATCTCTATGATTCATAAGCACGAGGGCCGAATACTAGACCCAAGAGTGGCAAACGGCCCAAGGTCTTGGCCCAATTTGATTTCACGATGAAGCTCGACCAATGTCAAGGCTTGACGATTTGTTCCTCGGCTTATATACCCGTATGACTTAAGATGATGGGTCATCAAATGACCCATTTATCTTGAGTTGGGTCAAAGCCCCAATACCCACTAGCATGGCCAGCACTATGTGTTGTTTAGGCTTTGTTGGGCTTCTCACTTAAGTTGTATCATACAACTTAACTTTAAAAGCCCGATGGGTCCAATCCAATGAGTGCTTTACTCGATGTACGATCTAGTGGGTTCTAAATGGCGAGGCAATAGGCGATACATGAACTCTTCTTTATCAATTATGAACCTAGTTACAGATATCCTCAGGGCTTCCATAAATCATGTTTAACGATCTAGCAACACACGTGCCATGATTACCGTGGCCAAAATAGAATTTGTGAGAGAACTCATTTAGTTGGAATCACAATGCAATATGGTCATTCTATTTTACAATATACTCTAGTTCCCATTAATAGGATACAAAATTCATGTCAAATTCCTAATGTGAACATTCTCATCTTATATGATTCATTTGGGCATGATTGGAAATATCATTTCTCAATCAAGCCTCATACTCAAGCCAGAGATTACCGAATCATATCTTAGAGTATTCTTTCCCTTTACCGGAAGTCGTGATCCTTAATGAATTAATAAAGAGCCTGGACCATACCTTGGAGTCATGCCCCCAAGAGAACTTGACTATTCATCATGATTAAAGGTCTAAGTAGCTTCCATAAGACAACCATAACGCCTCCAGTCTAAAGACTAACTTTGCAGTATTGCAACTACAGAAATCTTGTTTTACATGTGGATAAAACTTCCATACAATATTTCTAGGTCGATCGCATTCAGTGCACTCATTCTCTAATGAGTACCCATACACTTATCTTAGTGTCCACTACATGAATGACTTGAGACTAGTCATCCTCCAAATTGAGTAGATATAATGCATGATGGTCTTTATGGATCATCAATAATGTCGAGTTGAGCGATCCTATGACTAGGAACCTTTTAGGGTATGAGCTTGAGAGGAAGGGTTTCATGGTTCTAACTTCCTTAGAACACTGTCCTCGTCTCATAGCCTAATGGACTTATCGTTCAACATGTTCAACATATATAGCTGTCAATATTACACTTGTAAACATAGTTAAAATCCACACCATACTTGAGATAAGCTTCAATAACAGGTCTTCAGACACCATGTCGTCCACAACAACGAGAAACCAGCCACCTAGAGACTGCATAAAACCCAACCTCTATCAAATGAAGAAAGTAACAATTCTAGCAAACCAAGAAACTTCTTCTATGATTCTTATACTCTAAGTTTGATTTAGGCATCGAAGGCCCTTTGGTTCATAAGGTACAAAAATTGGGAGTGCAAATTACGAGTGAGACTCTGCCAAATTTAGTAAAAGTCAAATCATTAGTTTGTCCTAGGACATGAGTTAAAGAGAAGTTTAGCTACTGGACCTGAGATCAGGGTGGGTGTCAAACATACTCGGAACTCTAACTTGGGTTGTATGGAATCTAGGGTGGATGCTGACAGCAAGAGAGGCCCTTTGTCTCATACCACATACTGTGCTTAAGGACTCAATTGTCTTTCGTTTCTTGGTTTTCAAGATACAAAGGTGGTTTCAGGATAAGGTAATGCTAATGATACCATCTTTCTGTACCACAATTGTATACCATCTGACATGGAAGATGATGTGGCATGCCAATTATTTAATACAATTACATATATTTTAAATTTTCATTCTCCCCTAATTAATGCACAGATCCCGTAAGATTATTTTTAATCTTTCCTCTTCTTCTTCCTCCCTCTCACCCTTTTCATACAATAATTTCTTATCATCGGCACCTTCGAAAGTTCTACCTCTTCATCATGGGCAGGTGCATTACCATAGAATTTCTGACGAATGCAGCACCATGATTCACGCATCCCTTCCATTCTACATTGTAGATCTAGATCTGAAGAGTGAGTTGAGATAAATAAATAGCTCTTGGAATTCGGTACACAATTGCTAGATCTCTGGTCGCCTTGTCGACAACCACAGTCGTTGAAGACGACGGTGATGATGACGACGACGCTAATATCTCCTCTCTCTCTCTCCCTCTCTTTCTAAGATTTTTTTGATGCAACAGAAACTTCCCACCGGTCTAAAAAATGAAATGGAATAGCAACTAAAAAGATAACCCACAAAAACTCACCTTCCCGGAAAATTCCCCGCCATGTTTTTCTTGTTTGGATAGGTTGATAATTTTGAAAACCCATCATGGTCCCTTTTTTTAAAGACTTCAACAAGGAAAGGTAGTTGGGTTTTGATTCTAAAAATTATATTATTTCAGATTTACAAGAACCAGTTTAGTTAGATTTCTGAGGGAGTCCCTGAAGATATAAAGTTTTTATTGGATTAGTTGCTTTTTTCCACCACATTTTTTAGCGACTAGTTTTTTTTTTTTTTTGGCTGCGAAATTGACCACTAGTTGCAGGCTGTAAGAGACAAAGAACAAAAAATGGCAGCCAACATGAGGAAAGGGGTTGATACTCTGTTTAACACCAATAAAAAAATCCGGCAATCATAAAATTGTTGTGGAGAAGACAATGTAGGGAGAAGGAAGAAGAGAGAGTGGAGATAGAAAGACTCCTATCGGTAATTGTGCTGTAATTAGGGGAGGATAAAATAGATTTAGTTGTATTTAATGAATTTTGTGCCTTAATTAGAGGAGAATAAAAATTTAAAATATATGTAACTATATTAACTGATTTGGTATGCCACATCATCTTCCACATCAGATGGTATACAATTAATTGTACATGTGGTATAAAAAGGATGGTGTCTCTAGCATTACCCTTCACGATATTAAACTTATCCCACTGCTATCTTGCCATGTGTCATTTCGTCTAATTTCCTAATTTTTTTTAAAATATTTTTCAATTTATACAATTCACCGATAATTCATTTAAAAAATGCTATGAAATCCTAGTAACATATACTTTCATTCTGTAACATTGAATATATATTATTTTGTGAAAAAAGAAATAAAGTTTTCGAAGCATTCCTAAAGACTAGAAACAAAAAATAATAAATAGTAGATCATTGTAAAAAATTCCCAAATAATAATAAATTTCAAACAATATCCTCATAATTTATAAATGACTAAGCAAAAATCATATGCCTGAATATAGAAACTGGTTTTGAGCATTAATCAAAGACTGATAAATAGTAAGGAATTTTTGTACATATATGCCACTTGAACTTATACCTTAGTTTCAATTTGTCACCTTAAAGAAAAATTTAAGAAAAATATTACCTTAATTTTTCAAAATCCATGATTTGTCATCTCACTTTAACAACATCCAATTTTCCATCCATTTTAAGGGTATTTTAATCTTTCCATTTTCAAGGGCATTTTAAAAATGAAAAAATCATTGTAAAAAAAATTTATACATGCTCAGAGAGAGAGAGAGAATAAGGGGGAGGGGGAGGGGGGTTCCTGTGCGATGTGTTTTTGGGGCGGGTGGGGGAGAAAGGGAGAGAGTGGTCTCTTTTTTCTTTGTTTTTTTTCCTTGAAAATGAAAAGACTAAAATACCCTTAAAAATGGATGGTGTTAAATTCAGATGACAAATTATGGATTTTGAAAAATTTAGGTAACATTTCTCTTAAGTTTTTCTTTAAGGTGACAAATTGAAATTGAGGTATAAGTTCAAGTAACATTTCTACAATTATCTCTGAATAGTAAAGAAATAACAAAAGAAAACTTCTCTTTACGAAAAGAACTACTGTTAGTTGATTAAAATAAGAATGAAAAAAAAAAAGAGAGCTTCATTTGGTAAAATTAAGAAGAGCCATGATATGGAAAACTACTTCTCTCTTGCATATAACTAGAATACAGAGAAGCATTTTTCAGGAGTACCTGCAATTCAAACTAATCCTCCACAATCAAATAGAGGAATTACAAATCTTATGTGTTCTGCATTTCAAGTTTCCCATGGAATATTTTTCAGGATTGATTCAGTTTCAGTGATGAGCAGGGTCGGGTCCTCCAGGACTTCGTCGCATTGTGTGGGAATGGCTTCCATCAACCACAGCATCATCTTCTTGAAACCTTAGCTTGTGTTCTTTTGATCTTTGAAACAATTGTCTCAATAATATGCTAGTCATATTCTTCCTCTCTAGATTGGGGTCCAGGGGACGACTTTCTGACCTAGAAACGAGGAGGAAAACCAAGGCAAGGATTAAGTAGAAATTCAGGCTTGCCATTGTTCACTTTAGGCTTCAACCACAGTACTAAATCAAGCTTTCACAGAGGCTTATTTATAGTACTTTCTTGATTCTTTTATTTCTTTTTCATTTGATGAACTCATTATTAGTGGAATCATATGTGAGATTCAGTTCACTTTGTCTTGTCTGATGGTGCCACAAATTAATGTCTCGTGCAAATTCTGAGCTGGCCACTTCAAATTGCACGGTTTCACAGAAGTACTGTCGATATGCCATAGAATGTGTCAATGTACATCGTTTTTGCTAATAAAAAGTATTGACAAGTTATCCATACATTTTCGACAATATCGATAGAATATCAATAGATTCACATCACAAAAAGGTTCTATATATATATGATTCTCTCAAAAGAAAAAAGGATTCTATATACATCAAACGAGTCTCCACTTCCCAAATCAGGGTGCCTTTATATGTTTGGTGATAACCTTTTCCCCTTGGGGACGTCGAATGGTCACCCTTTCATTGCACGATCTCCTTCAAGTATAGTTAACACTTTAACCTGTACCTGTAGGCTCAAAGTAAGCAAGCGTGCTCGTAGAAATATATATATCTACTTTCGTTGACCTATGGGGAATTTTGATGACATGAGCTGGGACAAGAGCAAATGCGTACATGATACAATGTTCATAGAATTTGAATTTAATATACAGTTGGAACATGATAACACATGCATGTTGTTGAGGGAGAGAGAGAGAAGGCACGAAATGGGCTTAGATGTGCAAATGCTTGCTTATATAAAATATATGAGTTTTGTAGAGAATGTGGTACCAACCTTCGAACCCAAGAACAGTTGGAGTTAGTGCAAGCGCACTTAACCACAAGGGCAGGTTGAAGGCCAGTATAAAATATATGAGTGCTGTATCTTATATATAAATATATATATATATATATATATATATATATATAAATTCAAAAAACCTATCAACCTCTAATATATGTTTTATTATATATTGATCATATTTTTCTTCATTTGCCACATTAGTTGTTATGAGAATAAATGCCACTCTTACCACATTCTCATACCATCTTATGTGGTGGATGAAGTGGACAACCACGTTAATTAAAAAGTTCAATAAATCATAAAAGAAAAGAAAATGTTAAATTAATTTTAATTGATGTGGATGTCCACCTCATCTGCTACATAAGATGGTATGGAAATGTGATATACAAAATGTGATAAGAGTAACATTATTCTTTTTAAAACACTAATGCATAACAACAAAATAATTTTAGTTTGATTTCAAAGAAACATAGTGAAGGGAAAACTAGTTCTATGCCTTTTTTCAAATACACAAATAGGCTAATGAGCTATCTAAAATGCATTTTAACTAAATACAAAGAAGCGGGAAGCAAAAATAGAAACCTAGAAACTCATACAAATCCTATTTAAGTCATTAACTTGTCTTACTTGAACACACTATTGTACCTATAGGAGAGCCATAGTGGATTATCAAGCAAGGAGAGATCAAAAGTCACTTTACTTGAACACCTTCTCAGAGTTCAAGATTCGCTCCAATGGTAACTACAACTCTAATCCCTCTCTTTAATTAGTTCTAGAGGGTCTATGATGCAAAATTTCATAAGCCTAGAAATATTTTGAGTTAAATAGCATTTGTATGAGTTTCTAAGTTTCTATTTTACTTCGGCTTCTTTGTATTTAGTTGAAATACATGTTAGATAGCTTATTATCCTATTTCTGTAATTGAGAAATGCATAGAACTTAGTTTTCCCTTCAGGATCTCAAGTAAAGACAACCATCATTGAATAACTCATCTATTCACCAAAAATCAAAGAGAAGATAAACTTGTTTGTACTCAAAACTAGATGACCAGTAGTGGGCTCAAACTTAAAGATGAGGTGGATGATCAAGGGATCAGATCTACCTTCAGTAAGAACTTTCCTTCGGTAGGTTGAACATTATCTGCGCAAAAGAATTGATTGTACATGGCTCCAAATGGTAGAACCAATTGAGGGCAGCTCCAGCCAAGGTGGAGGGAAACATGAGGCATTGGCCTTCGTCGGTGAGGCCTTTGTGATCGGTGCATATTTACATATCATTTTGTACCCTTTTAACTTATGATTTGGTTATGTTTTTGAGTTAAACTTGTGCTTTTAATAAGTTTTGTGTTTGTTTCAGTGTAATAAGCTTAAGGACTCATTAATTGCATTTTGGAGACAAGTTAGCTCAAAATGGTGTCTGCAGATCAGCCAACTTCACGGATTAGACTGTACTTACTCAAGACGAACCAGATGATGAGCCATACATCATTGGAAAGATACGGAAGTCTAGTTTCTGTAGAATTTTACGGTTCATGATTCCGAGTCTTCTAGAGAAAGTTATACATGTTTTGGCAACTTAAGGTCAAATTCGGCAGCATCTGCGTTACTGGGCCAAAAATCACATTTGATGGCCTTTCCGATTTTTCCTTGAGTTGGGCTGCATATGCTTGGAAAGATAATTCAAAGAGCTTCAAGATCCATATTTTTCCATATTTTTCAGAATGAAGCCACAAGCCCAAAACGAGCCCATAAGCTGGCTGCAATGCATTGTCATGCATGACATATGCATGATGAAGTGTTGTTGATTGTGGGAAAGTTTGGTGAAGCATATTCAATACCTATTTTTGAGTGGAATTTTGCAGCAGCCAAAAGGTGTTGAAGTGGATGATGCAACACTAAGCTTAATGACAAGAAGAATTGTTTTCAAATGCAATAGTGTGTTAGGTGATTTAAGTGTTGTAAGCATGAAGTTAGTGTGTTTAGAAAATTCAATTGTATAATTCAGATTTTCACTTCTCATAGGCCTATAAATAGGAAGTTCTCTAAGCTTGTAATAACACCCCAATGGGGGGAGCTCTCAAGCACTTCTCTAGAGCTCCCTTCCATTCTCTCCCTCAAATTCTCTTAGTTTCCCTTTGTAATTCTCAATTGTTGTAATAAGATCATTCTACTAAATTTTCTTTGTTCTAAATTCTCCAAACACTTCTCTATTCTCTTTCAAATTCTCTAAAGTCTCCATGTCTCAAACACTTCACAAACACCCTTCTCTCCCTTCCCTAAGTTCTCAAATTCTCCAAGTTCACAAACCTCCTCCAAGTTCTCAACCACTCTCTTCCAAATTCTCAAAGTTCTCAAACACATTCTCTTCCAAACATTCTCCAATTCCTCAAACACATGTCTCTTATCTTCCAAAATCCTCAAAGCTCTCAAACACATTTTCTTCCAAAAATCTCCAAATCTCTCAAACACTTCTCCCTTCTCTAAAGTTCTCAAACACTTTCTTCTCCATCCACAAAGTTCCCAAACACCACTTTCCTTACTCTTCCAAATTCTCCAAATCTCTCAAACAATTCTCTCCTCTCTAAAGTTCTCAAACACTTTCCCTTCTTCCTCAAATTCTCTCTTTAATGTTTTCTTAGTTGTAATTTATTTTTCTTGTAATGTACATTCTTTCTTCTTGTTTTGTTTCTTTTGTTTTCATTTTTGTTTTGTGTAGGAAAATTGAATTGGATCATTCAATCACCAATCCCTGTGGAATCAACCTCGCACTTACATATGCTAAACTACCAACGGTTCGTGCACTTGCGAGTATCACAAGTTGAGGATGCAGCTGAATCTATTTTGGTGCACTTTGCAACCCAATGCCAATTGAAAAGTGTGTATGTTGGTTAAAGGATGCTTAACCCTTGTGTAGAACGGCACCCTGAGTGTTTGAACGTCCTTCTCCTACCTGTATGTTCTTATCTGTTCGAAGAATAATGGTCTTGGTTGGAGCTTTCCTCAAGCTGGCTGTTATGACCTATTCCTTTCCTCTTCGATATGTCTGACCTTCTAGAAGAACGGGACGGGCTGGCCTAATATGGCACGAGCCCAACTCATTTAAATGAGGCACGACACGGCACAAGCACGAATATTAATGGGCCGTGCTCGGTACGGCACGAAAACTTGGGCCGAGCCGGGATCAAAAAATGAGGTCCAATGGACCGGGCCGGCCCATGACCCGACATGGGCCAGGCTTGGCCCAAGCCCGCTTCAAGCACGGCACGAGCCCGAGCCCGCTTCAAGAACAACCCAAGCCTGGCCCACTTAACATTTTTTTCTTTCTTAAAAGTCAAAATGCAATAATTTGACATCTAATGTCATTGTTTATATGTTTTTAAATTTTTTTTTATTTATCATAAACATATATTTGATGTTTTTCATTTTAGGGAAATTACTTGGGTCCTTAATTAATTAAACATATCAACTACAAATTAATTAAATAACACTGGACTTGATATCTAATCAGTACATATGACATATACGCTTATCTTACAATCAAAGCAAGACATTTCTTCACATATAAACTACTAAGTTGTTTAAACATGAAAAGTTGAAGTGGACTTTGTGGAGTTGGACACTTTTTGTCCTCCGCCCTTTCATATTGTTTGGATGTTTGATTGATTAATGTTTTCAAATAGTTCATCATTTCTTGCATATAATTATATTTTTTAATGTTTATAATTTGAATTATCTAGTGGGAAAAAAAATTAAGTGAAAAAAATTTAAATTAAATGGGTTGGTTCTTGGGCCCGAATATGGCACGAGCCCGGCTCGGCCTGTTTCAATGTGGACATGGGCTTTGGGCCGGGCCGGAATTAATGATTTACTAAATGGGCCGGCACGGCATGGCCTGATAAATTTAATGGGCTGGCCCGGCATGCACAAAAACATTAAAAGCACAAGTTTAAATGGAACGGGCCGGTCTGGCACTACCCGTTTGACACCTCTATGCTGGATCGACAGATGGTGGTCATCATGTACGCTGATAATGTTGTTGTGCTCCTGCATCCTAGTCATGTCCTGTAGTAAGGCTTCTACTTGGGCCAAAAGGTTGGCTTTAGTGTTGTTGTGCAGAGTGGATGTCTCTAGCATCACTGTGTGGGGCGGAGGAGCAGGACTCACTTCGGTGTTAAGGCCAAGGATAGGTCCATTGGGTGTGAGGGATAAAGATGGACTCGTCTTTGCTCAGGAGAGATATGGGTCAATTAGTGACGATTCCCACAGATGATGCCAATCTGTTTATGCTCAAAACTAGATGACCAGTAGTGGGTCCAAACTTATAGATGAGGTGGATAATCGAGGGATCATATCTGCCTTCGATAAGGACTTCCCTTTGGCATGCTGTTGAGGCCCAAAAAAGTCACGGGAAGCCCAAAGACATTTAAAGCCCAATATAACATATAATGTTGGTCATGCATTAATCCAAGCTGTATTTTGGGAATTAATTCATTAAATAAATATAAAAATAGTGTGCATGGCATGGCATGCCAAGCCAATAATACATTTTTCATATGTCAATCATCTACCAAGCTCACATGAACCCAAGTCATGTGGTTTCCAGGGGCTTGCAGGAGGGATTGTGGTGTGGAAGGTTACAGTGGTTCACAATGCCCACGGAAGCTCTTGGATAATGGAGAATTTAGGCTAGCTACTTGGGAGCACCAAAATCCAAGCCCATTACTTAGAATTCTCCAATGTGGGTGAGCAAATGAGTTATTTTTCAAGCACTTCTTTTTACCCATAGGAAATAGTCATTTTCCAATGCCTAGCTTTACCCGCTGGAAATAGGAATATCTCAATGCTCCCTATTACCCGCTGGAAACAAGCCAATTCCAACACTTCCTTTTACCCATAAGAAATAGTCATTTAATAGAGTTTTTAACTGACTTGATGATGGGGAGTAAATTGAGATGCAAAACATCGGCCAATGAGGCAAAGTGGGCCATTTTAACTTTTAGAGGGTAAAACGAGATTTGACCAAAGTTTCAGGGGGTGCTATAGTAAATAAGCCTTCTATACATTGGGAAGCATTGCTCAGGCAAAACCGACCCCTCTTAGTTGCTGCAAGCCTCTCAACAACCATGAGAACTCATCTTTCTTCAGTTGCTGCAAGCATTCTAGGCAGTCATCACAGTCATTCTTGAGCCATCAACCTCTATCCTTTGGTTGCTGCAAACATCCCAGCAACCATCGACCAACATCTCTTGGTTGCTTAAGCACCCCAACAACCATCAGACCACTTTCCTTTCTCCTTTGGCCGCTACAAGCATTCCAGCGCGCCATCCCAGCCATTCCTTAGCCATCACAACCATGTCTCCTACTTTCTCACCCTTGAAATCATCATCTTCTCTATAAAGCCTCACCAAGCACAACTCCAAGTTTTTCCTTCCTTCCAAGCTATAAACACCGTAGCCTTCAAACCTCAAGCTTTTCCTCTCATCCTCATTCTCTTGAAACTCTTAAATCCTCATAGATATAGCCACAAACAATAAATTCTCAACACCCAAACTCAAGCATATCAAACACTAAGCCAAGCACAAGCATTCTCATTTGCTAAACTTGTAGGTCTTTAGCTCCCACACTCCACTACAAGAAAAAACATTTTCTGCGACCAAAGTTTGGCGACCAACGTAACTTTGGTCGCCCAATAGAGTTATTAGCGAGGACATTTTGTAATTTTGTCGCCAAATATTTCGTGAGATTTAGGCATGGGTTAAGACTTCAACCAAGTAATTGGCGACAAAATATTTTCGAAGGGCGACCAAACTATTTTGACGCTGTTCAATGAATTTGCGACCAAATGAAATTTTGGTCGCCCTTTTTCAATTTTGGTTACCCGCGAAATCTAAATTTAAATGCGACCAAAATATTTGGTCTCTAAGTTTACTTGGTTCGTCTGCAAATGATAGTTGCCGCCCAAATATTTCGTCAATTTAGCGACCAACAAATTGGTCGCTGATCATTGATCAGGAAGCATCTAAAGTATTAAAACTACATCGTTTTACTTGTTTGGCCTTTTGGGTTTTGTGGCTGATTTTTAGACTAAGTTCCCCAAACCCATCGATTCCCCCCAATTCCTTTCTCTGGTACCCACTCTCTTCATCTCCCACACAACACAACCGACGCCTTCAAGTCAATCCATCGACGCTCGCAGCGCAATCCTTCGTCGTCGATGACCAATCACTCATATACCTACCCTCTCTTCCTCCTCTCTCCAGATTTCTCATGCCATGAGTTATTTCCCATTCTCTCTTCCCCTCCAAATTTCTCTACTCCACTTACTGCTACATCAACACTCTCTGACTCACGCAAATACCAGAGATTCTCTACAATCTCTTCACCCACAGACCAACTCTGAATCAATAGTGTGTTCATTTAATTATTTTGTTTATTTAATCAATTTTCTATAATTATTTGATTTTGATTCTATAAAAATAAATCTGGTTTGTTTTGTGATAATAACGAGGTCGTAGACAGCCCCTCAATCACTAGCTTGCGAAGTCCTCCTTCACCACTTCTTCATCTGCTGCTTCTATGTTAGGTATTGGTATGACAACTAGTTTCTCTGTTTTTAATTTTTTTTTAAATTTTTTGAGTTGTGAGTTTTGTAACATGTTAATATTTATGAAATTTAATCAAGGGTCATTGAATTATCAAATAGCTCGAAACTGAAACAAGTTTTTTTTCTTTTTCTTTTCGTCCCTCTTGCTTCTGTCATCTCTCTTCATTTTAGTTTATGGTTCTTTGTATGTGGATAATATCAGTGACCAACTTAATAAATAGCACTTGCCTTTTATTTTTTATTTAATATTCTTAATTTGAAATGAGGAACCTGTACCTTTTACATAGGTGTCGATTTTTTCATGTTTTGTGTAAATTGTTGGGTTTATACATGTTGTTTTACCTCATTTTAAGATTTTTTGTGCTCCCCTTGTTTTAATACATTTACCTAAAAATAATTTCTTTCTACCTTTGGACTTGGGAGACACCACAACCCAGTTTAACAGGTTGTTTTTTGTTTGTCAGTTTTAATCTTGTTTATTATAAGTTCGAGTAGTTCTCAAATTTTTAGGTTGGCAATATGTAGAAGGTTGAAATTACTACTTACGTTATTCTGGTAATGCATCCATGATTTTAAGACCAGAGGGCTACCTTTTGCAGCAGAATTCTGTAGTGAGTTTTCTTTTTCTTTTTCATTTTTTGATGTACTTACTTGCTTGTTTTATCCCCTGATTTTCTGTATGCTTAGAGCTGCTAGTCAATGATGATAGCACAGGAGATGCATATTGTAGTACCATCAATGGAAGGAATATGAATTGCTATATCGGACTGCCACAAGGAATATGATTTAAGTCTACTTATTTATTATTAGGCACCAAAACTTTCACTGCTCTTTCTATCCTTATGGTTTTAACTTTCCTGGTTTTTACCTCCCAGGACAGCCCTTTTCCTCCCAAAAATAATAAGGCTCAGAATCACTGAAAGCAGGGCCAAAGATATGCAAGAGTAAGTTTTCTTTCTTCAGTTTAAGTTAAAGTGCATTAACTTATATGAGCTCCATTTTTATAAGGAAATTAGTCTGCTTTGATTTTAAGTTTTTCTTTTCTTGATGGTATATGTATGTAAGTTGGAGATTTTAAATTAGGCTTGTTTGTACTTCTGCTCATCTGCATATATAGCAATAAAATGACTGATGGTTCCAATGGAACAGATCAAAGATGTACCACATTAATACCAATTTGTCTTTTGTTCCAGTTTTTGTTTTTTTTTTTTGCAAGTAATGGTTGTATACCAATCTAAAATTAACTATAAAACATTAAGTGTGATTGTTTTACTTCACAGGTTTTCAATAGGTGATTTGAGCCCCTGCATACTCACTCAATAAATAGAGTTTTAGTGTGTATTCTTCTATATTGGTTTGGATGTTTATTGATTTGTATTTCTGGAATTTGACTTATTGTTTTTGGTTCTATTTTTCAAGTTTTACTGCACGTTCTTGGATGATTACAAATGAGTATTCTCATTCTCACATGCCATCTTGATAATTCAATTTATTGACTTTGAAGCCAACAGTCTTGGTGCAAAGTATAGTTGCTTGCTTTATGTTTTTATCAGTAAGCACAAATATAAGAATGGCCTTAATTGAAAATTAGTTTGGAAGCATGACTGGAATTAGTTAGAATGAATTTATGTGGTTTAGTTTTGGTTATGTTTGTAGGTTGTGAATTTGACATGGCGTTTTGCTTGGTTTCATTTCAGAATATTGGCCTTGTTTTGGTTGGTTTGGCTTGAGCAGCTGCGAGAGTAAAAGGGATGATGTTTCATGTTGATTCAATAAGTAGATAGGAGTTTATTGTTTTCAAGTTGTTAATCCGCTCGGTATATATGGATGCATATGTTCCTTTTCCTTGTGAGGCAATGTTGCTGGTCGAAAGAGACTTGAAATGATTATGAAGTAGGTTTGTGTGTTTTTGGAAGAAAAAAGAGGTACATGTGTAATCTGTAAGTTTTATTTTTCTTTATAAGACATGACTTTGAACTTAGGTGCTATGATTTTGGTGATTTGTTAATTATGGTATGTTACTATTTTGCCAAGAAGCCCTTTTCCTTTTCAAAAGAAAATTTGTGTAGTATGGTATGTACTTGTAAAAATGTTAGTTTGGTAAGTTATGCTATTTTTATTTGAGACATTTAGTAATTTTTTTTAATTAAAATTATATTAATTTAAGAAAGAAAAAAAAAGCATTCTCCGCGATGAAATAACTCGATATTGGCGACCAAGTAATTCAACTATTTTAGACAAAAACTTGGAACTAGACAATCTTCCACGACCAAATTTTTATTTTGTCAAGGTCTGCTCATACCTTCTGCGACTAAAGTAGAGACCAAAACTCTAGGACACCAAAGGTTAACTGCGACCAAATTGTTTATTTGGTCGCGCATCCCTTATAATTCCGCCAATGATTCAACGACTTAGCGACGAAATTGGGAGACATTAGCGACAAGATTTATTGGTTGCTGATGAATATGAACGACCAAAGTTGTTTTTGGTCGCTGTTTCGAGTATCAACGACGTGCCTTCTGCGACAACTGGATTGCGACCAAAATTTGGTCGCGATCGTCATGAGTGACCAAAAACGTACAATAGGCGACAAAATATTTTTTGTCGCTAAAAGGGTTTTTCCTTGTAGTGCTCCAAGCTCTCATGCCAAGCTCATATAATCTCAGATCAACATTAGCAAGTCATCTTCAACTCATCTAGAGCAAGCAGCATCCTTACTCATTGCTGGAAGCTTCAATTTTAAACTGTGTTCTTCCATCTTCTTCCTCTCTTTCCCATAAACACATCCAGATAGAGCAAGCATCACCTCTCACCTCTGGAACCCTTCGATTTCAAGCTCTATTATTCCATTTGTTCTCATTTGTCTCTTCTAGCAAACCACCTAAGAGCCTGACGAAGCTTTCATCAAGCTGCTGGAAATCTACTAAAGCTACTCATCCTTTATCTCCATATATATATATATATATATATATATATATATATATATATATATTCTCTATCTCTCTCTCTCTCTCTCTCTCTCTCTCTCTCTCACAAAAAGCTCCATCCCAAGTTTGAAACACCCATCCTCTCAAGGTAAGTTGAAACCATAGTCATTACCTTTTTGGTGAGAAAACGCAGACATCGCAAGCTCTTCGTCTAGCCTGTCGAAAACACCCAAAATCTCAAGCCTTAATCCTTTCTTCATGCTCATTTTCACTTAGCTCCTACACCACAAGCCTTTCATGCCAAGCCTAGTATTATCTTGATTCACCAAAGCAAACTCTCATACCAAGCCTATGCAACATCGATGCATCATCTCCAACTCTTCGTCTAGCTGCCGAAAACATCAACACAAAATAGGCAGTCGTTGGAAGAAGAACAGAGTACTCCCGTAGGACTTGCTTCTCTCTCGGGATTCTTTGGGTCTAGTTCTCGTTAACTCAGAAAAAGGGGCAACGAAGGCTTGATTCACCACTCTATAGCTGTCCAAGAATCAACAAGCTCGAATGAGCCTTCCGATGGAAAAAGATCCCAACACATGCTGAATGTTATTTGTGCACAAAGGGAGAAGAAAGCAATAGGTAAGACCTAATGCACTGGTGTGGTACTAGCCAAAGGCCCTTCGATGCTAAAGTAAGCCGAAAGAGAGAAGAGTTAGCTATTAACAAAACAAGGGCATAAGGGTCAAGTAGCTATTACCTTGTACCCTCAGGGCAAGGGGCTCTATTTATAGAGGTTTTGGGTGTCCCCTTGGTGTAAACTTTGAATGTGGGAGTAGTCTGGGAGGTTGCCATATGTCCTAGCAAATATACCAGTGAACAATCCTAGAGATTCTTGCAAGATACCTTCTGGGAGGTTGAATCGGCACAGGGTGCCGAGGGCACCTACCGATTGTTGATTATGAGTTTGCGCGACTGGGCTGGCCAGCGTGAAATTAGTTAGGGGTGCCGAGGGCACCAACCTATTGTGAGGCAGGGTTAGCCAACATGGAATCCTAGGCCTTGATTTGTGTAGGATACGTAGTTAGTGCCTGATCGGTGCATATTTACATATCATTTTGTACCCTTCTAACTTATGATTTAGTTATGTTTTTTAGTTAAACTTGTGCTTTTAATAAGTTTTGTGTTTGTTTCAGTGTAATAAGCTTAAGGACTCACTAATTGCATTTTGGAGACAACTTAGCTCAAAATGGTGTCTGCAGATCAACCAACTTCACGGATTGGACTGTACTTTCTCAAGAAGAACCAGATAATGAGCCATACATCATTGGAAAGATACGGAAGTCTATTTTCTGTAGAATTTTACGGTTCATGATTCCGAGTCTTCTAGAGAAAGTTATACATGTTTTGGCAACTTAAGGTCAAATTCGGCAGCATCTGCGTTACTGGGCCAAAAATCACATTTGAAGGCCTTCCGGATTTTTCCTTGAGTTGGGATGCATATGCTTGGAAAGATAAGACAAAGAGCTTCAAGATCCATATTTTTCCAGAATTTTATGGATGGAGAAACAAGCCCAAAACGAGCCCAAAAGAAGACTGCAATGCATTGCCATGCATGACATATGCATGAGGTGTTGTTGATTGTGGGGAAGTTAGGTGAAGCATATTCAATTCCTATAATTGAGTGGAATTTTGCAGCAACCAAATGAATTGAAAGATGTTGAAGTGGATGATGCAACACTAAGCCTAAAGACAAGAGGAATTGTTTTCTAATGCAATTGTGTGTTAGGTTAGGTTGATGAATTAAGTGTTGTGTGTTAGGTGAAGTTAGTGTGGTTAGTGAATTCAATTGTATATTCAGATTTTCATTTCCCCTAAGCCTATAAATAGGGAAGTTCTCTAAGCTTGTAATCACACCCCAAGGGGGGAGCTCTCAAGCACTTCTCTAGAGCTCCCTTCCCTTCTCTCCCTCAAATTCTCTTAGTTTCCCTTTGTAGTTCTCAATTGTTGTAATAAGATCATTCTACTTTTCTTTTCTCTTCTTCTAAATTCTCCAAACACTTCTCTATTCTCTTTCAAAGTTCTCCATGCTCTAAAACATTTCCCATGTTCTCAAACACATGCTCTTCCAAAATCCACAAAGTTCTCAACACCATTCTCCCTTCTCTTCCAAAAGTCTCCATGTCTCAAACACTTCACAAACACCTTTCTCTCCCTTCCCTAAGTTATCAAATTCTCCAAGTTCACAAACATTCTCCAAGTTCTCAAACACATTTCTCTTCCCTTCCAAAAATCATCCAAGTTCTCAAACGCCCTCTTCCAAATTCTCAAAGTTCTCAAACACTTTCTCTTCCAAAATCCACAAAGTTCCCAAACACCACTTTCCTTGCCTTTCCAAAATTCTCTTCCAAAATTCTCCAAATCTCTCAAACACTTCTCCCCTCTCTAAAGTTCTCAAACACTTTCCTTCCTTCCTCAAATGCTCTCTTTAATGTTCTATAAGTTGTAATTTATTTTTCTTGTAATGTACATTCTTTCTTCTTCTTTTGTTTCTTTTGTTTTGTGTAGGAAAATTGAATTGGATCATTCAATCACCAATCCCTGTGGAATCGACCTCGCACTTACATATGCTATACTATCGAACGGCTCGTGCACTTGCGAGTATCACAAGTTGAGGATGCAGCTGAATCCATTTTGGTGCAGCTAAATCTACACAACAAGTTTTTGGCGCCGTTGCCGGGGATCGGTAACATTGTTTGATTCTATTTGGTTTTCCTACTTTTTATTATTTTTATTTTTTGTATATAACTAGACAATTTCATGTTTTAAAGTTAATGACGTTAATTGACAAGTTGTGTTTGTAGTCCAACGGACAAGGACAATTGCCTGACAAGCAAGAGAACTGGGTTTGAGTCCCAGCTTACACAACACAAAAAAGAAAAAGGTTCAAGTAGCATGTCGATTATTTCTAGTTTATGGTTTCATTCACTTGCTCTTAATTAAATATCTTGTTCAAGTTTACATAAACACCATATGACTCTTGGACTGATTAGTGAATGAATGGGTAGATATTGAAGACAAACACCATGTTTAAATTCTACTTGGTTCTTTATTGTTCTTCTTGTTCTTAATGGGTTCGGAATTTGTGTTTAGACTAAACACCATAGCTAAATGCTTTTTCTGAATACTTGATTAAAACCACACACCATATGGATAATCATATTTGAGAAAGAACGAACTTCATAAACTAGTTTAATTTACTTTGTTGCTTGTTGCTTTGAAGCATGAAATTGGATGTGTGTCGATTTTCCTTTTATTTCCTAACCCTTTTAATTCCATTTCAAGTTTGTGTGTTTGTTGTAGCAATTTATGACAGCTTCATAAAAATGGAGAGAGATGGCAACCTCAATCATAAGAATGGGAAGTGTGGAGCAGTGGGAGAAGTCGCGACCTCCAAGTGCATCCATGCTCGACCTAATCGCTTCAAGGGGGAGCATTTCAATCCTTTCTCTTCTTTAAATTCTGTTTATTTCTTGGTTTGTTTCTTTTAGTACAACAATTTATGTCGTTTGTTTGAATTTGTTTAGAGTACTTAGTTCATTTTCATTTATGGTTTGTTGTTTCATTTTATCTTAACTTGTTTTTGTTTCTTATCTTAAAAATTAAAAAAAGATTTTTCATATGAGCTAACTTATGGTAACTCCAGGAAGCACTTCCGTCAATACAGTGTCTAGGAGTTCTTTAGGCGACACCTTCGGTGTCTAAGAAGTTTGGGTTTTAAGCGGGACCATTGTGACCCCTCCAACCTTCCCGATCCCCTGGCTGTGTTTTTCTGAGGCCCTTAACTGGTCATCCGTGAGTTGCTTGTATATTCATGTGTTTTT
>CM031919.1:17553635-17638759 GCA_018703695.1 Prunus fruticosa
GCCAAGGAAATATTGTAACTCACCCAATTCCTTCATCTCAAATTCACTAGCAAGGAGCTTCTGCAGATTCTTCATTTCTTCATTGTTATTACCGGTAACCACCATATCATCAACATAGATGATAAGGGCCGTCAGTTTGTTACCATGACGCTTTAAGAATAAAGTGTGATCCGAGTGACTCTGAGAATATCCAAAACGCTTCATGGAATCAGTGAATCTTCCAAACCAAGCTCGTGGCGACTGCTTGAGCCCATATAGTGATTTTTTCAGCTTGCAAACGGTGTTGGGACCGAATGTCATAGAGATCCCTGGTGGTGGTTCCATATACACTTCTTCTTGCAAGTTCCCGTGAAGGAATGCATTCTTTACATCATACTGCAGGTAGTGGCCAATCAAGATTTGCAGCCAATGACATGAGAACACGAACAGTGTTGATCTTGGCAACAGGTGCAAATGTCTCATGGTAGTCAATTCCATATGTTTGTGTATACCCTTTGGCTACTAATCGAGCTTTGTATCTGTCTATGAATCCATCAGCTTTGTATTTAACAGTGTATATCCACCGACATCCAACTGGTTTCATCCCTTGTGGTAACTGAACCATCTCCCATGTAGAATTCTTTTCCAGAGCTTCCATTTCAATTGCCATTGCTTCAGCCCATCTGGAATCTGTTATAGCATCCTGCCACTTATTTGGAACACATACAGTAGATAATTGATTGACAAATGATGCATATGACTTTGACAATCTATGAGTTGAAACATGGTTATTAATGGGATATTTAGACTTGGCAGCAAGGTCAGGACAATATTGAGGTTTGGGTTTTCCTCTAGTGGTCCTAGGTGGGAGAGTGTATGGTATAGGATTAGGTGGTTCGGGAATTACCTCGAGTGTTTCTTCATCACGAGACGATTGGTCCAATGGTTGAGAAGAAGGGGTTGTATTTTGTACTTGATCACAGCAAACATTTGGATTGTCTTCTCGGGATCTTCACCAAATAAGAACGATAATTTTTCTGTACCTTCATCGCTGTCCAAATATCCAGTTTCAAGTCTCGGCGACAGGTCGTTTCTGGTGTTTTTGATTCTGTGCAAAAGCGACCGGTCGTTTCTGGAAGGCGACCGGTCGTTTCGGCATTTTGATTCTGTGCAAAAGCGACCGGTCGTTTCAGGGAGGCGACCGGTCGTTTCAGGACGATTTTCAAATCCTGTTGAAGCACGACGACCGGTCGTGAGGTCCGGGCGACCGGTCGGTTTTGAACAGACTTGAATTTCTTCTTGAACCTTTTTTTCCTTCTCTTCATTCCTCCTCTCCCCCTGAAGAGAATGGGGCGTATAAGCTTTAAAGTATGATAAATCTTCATGGAATGTGGCATCCATAGTGACAAAGAGCTTGCGAGTAGGAGGATGGTAACACTTGTATCCTTTTTGATTTGATCCATACCCAATGAACACACAACGAATGGCACAAGGGTCCAGTTTACTTCTTTGATGAGATGGAACATGAGCATATACAACACAACCAAATATGCGAGGAGGCACCTTGAGGACTGTAGGAAGAGAGACGTGACGAGCCAAGGTGTTCAGTGGAGTTTCAAACTTCAAAACACTACTAGGCACTCGATTAATGACATAGACTGCAGAAAGGAGGGCATGTCCCCATAAGTAGTGAGGGACCGATTGATCCAGCATGTATGCACGAGCAACCTCAAGTAATTGTCGATTCTTTCGCTCTGCGACACCATTTTGTTGCGGAGTAAAAGGTGTGGAGGTTTGATGAATGATGCCATGGTCTCGAAAAAATTGTTCCAAGACCTTGTTCACATATTCCCCACCATTATCAGACCGGAATACTTTGATGGAGGCTTGGAATTGTGTGGTAATCATAGCATGAAATTCACGGATTGCAGCGGAAACATCACTTTTATGAGCAAGTAAGTATACCCAAGTCATGCGAGTGCAATCGTCAATAAATGTAACAAACCATCTTTTACCATTGGAAGAGACTTTAGCAGGACCCCAAACATCAGAGTGAACCAAATCAAAAGGAAATTCTGTCTTATTATCACTTAAGGGAAAAAAGTTCGATGACTTTTGGCTAATACACAGGTTTCACACTGAAACTGGTGATTATCTAAGCCACGAAACAAAGACGGAAACAAACGTTGAAGATAGCCAAATGATGGATGCCCTAGACGACGATGCCAGAGCCAAATCTGGTGTTGATTTCGAGCTTGTGAGCTGGAACCATGAGTATGAGCTGCCCTTGGTGGTGAAGATGCCATCAAGGAATACAACCCCCCTCTTCGTTTACCATGCCCAATCGTCGCGTGAGTCGTCAGGTCCTGAAAAATACAATGGGAAGGATAGAACGTGGCATAACAATTATGTGAGTCAAGTAATTTTCCAACAGACAGCAAATTGCAATTGATGGAGGCACTATGTGAAAAATGACCTTTAGCTTCGGCGAAATTCCGTTGCTAAAGGTACCTAAGAACCGAAGTATTGGGAACCAATGCATATGATATAGTGATACGCTTCGGACATTCCCCGTCGCTAAAGATGAGTTACGACTTCGCTTTTTCCTTAATCGCCGATGCGTAAGTTGTTACCATATGCCAAAAGAGCGTTGACCTCTGATGCCTAAACCTTTAATAGCATCAGAGAATATATTAGGACGGATGCTAAATACTGATTATAGCATCAATGATTTTGTTTATCCTGAAGCGTGTACTGACTTACTACTTCAGAAAAGATGTCTTTGCCGTTGCAAATTAAGGTTTACGCATTCGTTTTTTGTACTTATGCTGAAGTGAAAAACCAACGAATAGTTTGACTTTCTACAAATATTATTGACCTTTCAAATTATAGGCTTCGGTTTCCAGATAGTGTTGATGTTGTTTTTAACTTCAGTTGTTATGGCAAAACTGAGGTTGTTATACACAATAGACATCCTTATTACTAATAAAGTGTAAGAAATTTCCACATTTCACATAATATTTTACATAGTTTCTGTCTCAAAATATAGAAGCATCTCATCCATTTTATATATATTGCCATTGCAACATCAAAAAACATCCCTATATAAGGTGCACATATGAGTTCTGCCAATAAACCAAAATTCATACATCATCCATGCATAAATAAGCAAAATACTACAAAAACAAGGAGAATGTTCAAACTCAAATCCACTCTAGCACATGACATGCCCATTCATCTCGAACCTCGTCCAATTCCATTTGGGTGTAAAATGCCTTCTTTTTCCCACTTCTCGCATCCTGAAATGAAATGAAAATACTATGTAAGATTAAGAAAAACTATATAAAATCTTTACCAAGAAGTTATGCATAATCTTTAACAAGAAGCTAAAGAAAAACTATATAAAATCTTTAACAAGAAGCGATGCACAATAAGAGACTTAGGAAGCTGTAAAAACGCTCCAGAATGCAAATCAATTGCAAAAACTGACTACATATTAATAAAAACATTGTATTAGTCTCTAGAAGTTGAAACAAAAAGGGAAGTTCCAGAGTGTTGAAAATCAAAGAGAACTTGAAGATGCAGAAAATTTCAACTCATGATATTATAACATTTACATGCATCTAGGTGCATACCTTATTGATTACTTTATTTTTCAGTCAAACACGATAATCATCTTCACCAAATGCAGGAGCACAATGAACAACACCAGTACCACTGTCATCAATTACATAGTTGTCGGCAACAACTCTGAATGCCACATCAGAGAACTCCTTAAAGTAGTCAAACAGTGGTTATAAGGTTAATGCTTTACCAATTCTAACTCATCTGTCACCATATGAAAAAAAGAACAAGAAAAGAAAACCAATCTGTCACATGAGCAGAATATTTTGCCGACTGAGATGTGGCAAACTTGCACGCATTAGTTTGATGTTGCTCGTTGTTACATCTCAAGATTAGAGCTGAGCATTTTCAACTTGGAAAAACTATAACAAAATTGAATTTCTAAGTTTGTTGCTGCAATAAATTACTAATTCACTACAATTTTAAGCTTAACTTTTTATTTTTCAATTTTAATTTTCTGCAAGTTACTATCAGAATAAGGCAGCAAGTAGCAGCTAACCTGCTAAGAATGAGGCAAATATTTCCCATCAAATACTAGGGCTACCCGGTCCTTGCCATCCACACCTTTAACTTCTCGTGACCATTCTGGTCATTGTTCTTGGACTTGGTTACACTTTAGGAACTGAAAAATAGCTTATGTTAACTTGAGTATCCATTGGCTGGCAATAAAAAAAGTAAATGCAGAAGGACAACAAAGGATTTTAATAAAATACCATCCAATTCACATATGGCTTGACAAAGAACAAAAAGTAAATGAATGAGACCACACGAAGAACAAAAACCAAATTAGAAACTGAAAAATATGTCCAAATGGGTTGGTCAAAACCCTGAAAACTTGAGTACATGCTCAGGTTGTACTGTCTCTTTTCTCCTCTCTGCTACAATCTTTATTAGATTCTAATGAGATGAGATGTATAAACTTTGCAAAGGCATGACATAAGCAATGAGATGTATATACGAAGAAATAGACTAATAAATTAGGAAAAAGATGTCCAACCAAACCATCAAAACAGGTTTCAAGTGACCCCAAAACAGATGTTAAATCTAACTTCAGTCACACCTCAGAAACAACTACAGTGATAACTCCCCAACGGTAAATGAACATCACAACTCTCTTATATCATCCCTCTCAGCTCTCAAAAATGGCACCACTCAGCTCTAGAGACCTCCAACACCGGGCAGAAAACCTTATCAATTAATCCCAAGTTAGACCAGTGGTGTGATCGGTGCATAAATTACATATCATTTTGTACCCTTTTAGCTTATGATTTGATTATGTTTTTGAGTTAAACTTGTGCTTTTAATTTGTTTTGTGTTTGTTTCAGTGTTTTAAGTTTGAGACTCAATAAATGCATTTTGGAGACAAATTCGCTCAAAACGGTGTCTGCAGATCAGTCAACTTCACGGATTGGACTGAACTTTCTCAAGAAGAACCAGATAATGAGCCATACATCATTGGAAAGATACGGAAGTCTAGTTTCTGTATAATTTTACGGTTCATGATTCCGAGTCTTCTAGAGAAAGTTATACATGTTTTGGCAACTTAAGGTCAAATTCGGCAGCATCTGCGTTACTGGGCCAAACATCACATTTGATGGCCTTTCCGATTTTTCCTTGAGTTGGGCTGCATATGCTTGGAAAGATAAGACAAAGAGCTTCAAGATCCATATTTTTACAGATTTTTCAGACTGGAGCCATAAGCCCAAAACGAGCCCACAAGCTGGCTGCAATGCATTGTCATGCATGACATATGCATGATGAAGTGTTGTTGATTGTGGGAAAGTTTGGTGAAGCATATTCAATACCTATATTTGAGTGGAATTTTGCAGCAGCCAAATGAGCCAAAAGATGATGAAGTGGGAGATGCAACACTAAGCTTAATGACAAGAGGAATTGTTTTCAAATGCAATAGTGTGTTAGGTGAATTAAGTGTTGTAAGTTGGTGAAGTTAGTGTGTTTAGAAAATTCAATTGTATAATTCAGATTTTTCACTTCCCTTAGGCCTATAAATAGGGAAGTTCTCTAAGTTTGTAATAACACCCCAAGGGGGGGAGCTCTCAAACACTTCTCTAGAGCTCCCTTCCCTTCTCTCCCTCAAATTCTCTTAGTTTCCCTTTGTAGCTCTCAATTGTTGTAATAAGATCATTCTACTTTTCCTTTCTCTTCTTCTAAATTCTTCAACACTCTCTTCTCCAAACACTTCCCAAACACTTCTCACATTTCCTTCATCAAATTCTCTAAAGCTTTCAAACACATGCTCTTCCAAAATCCACAAAGTTCTCAACACCATTTTCCCTTCTCTTCCAAAAGTCTCCATGTCTCAAATACTTCACAAACACCTTTCTCTCCCTTCCCTAAGTTATCAAATTCTCCAAGTTCACAAACATTCTCCAAGTTCTCAAACACATTTCTCTTCCCTTCCAAAAATCATCCAAGTTCTCAAACACTTTCTTCCAAATTCTCAAAGTTCTCAAACACTTTCTCTTCCAAAATCCTCAAGCTTTCCAAACACTTCTCTACTCTCTTCCACATTTCCCTTCTCTTCCAAAATTCTCCAAATCTCTCAAACACTTTCCTTCCTTCCTCAAATGCTCTCTTTAATGTTCTCTAAGTTGTAATTTATTTTTCTTGTAATGTACATTCGTTCTTCTTGTTTTGTTTCTTTTGTTTTCATTTTTGTTTTGTGTAGGAAAATTGAATTGGATCATTCAATCACCAATCCCTGTGGAATCGACCTCGCACTTACATACGCTAAACTACCAACGGTTCGTGCACTTGCGAGTATCACAAGTTGAGGATGCAGTTGAACCCATTTTGGTGCAGCTGAATCTACACAACAAGTTTTGGCGCCGTTGCCGGGATCGGTAATATTGTTTGATTCTATTTGGTTTTCCTACTTTTTATTTATTTTTATCTTTTTCATAACTTGACAGTTTCATGTTTTAAAGTTAATGACGTTAATTGATAAGTTGTGTTTGTAGTCCAACGGACAAGGACAATTGCCTGACAAGCAAGAGAACTGGGTTTGAGTCCCAGCTTACACAACACCCAAAAACCAAAAGGTTCAAGTAGCATGTTGATTATTTCTAGTTTATGGTTTCATTCACTTGCTCTTAATTAAATATCTTGTTCAAGTTTACATAAACACCATATGACTCTTGGACTGATTAGTGAATGAATGGGTAGATATTGAAGACAAACACCATGTTTAAATTCTACTTGGTTCTTTATTGTTCTTCTTGTTCTTAATGGGTTCGGAATTTGTGTTTAGACTAAACACCATAGCTAAATATATTTTCTGAATACTTGATTAAAACCACACACCATATGGATAATCATATTTGAGAAAGAACGAACTTCATAAGCTAGTTTGATTACTTTGTTGCTTGTTACTTTGAAGCATGAAATTGGACGTGTGTTGATTTTCCTTTTCATTTTAGTTTTTATTTCCTAATCCTTTAATTCTGTTTCAAGTTTTCTGTGTTTGTTTTAGCAAGTAATGTCAGCTTAATAAAAATGGAGAGAGATGGTAACCTCAATCATAAGAATGGGGAGTGTGGAGTAGTGGGAGAAGTCGCGACCTCCAAATGCATCACGCTCGACCTAATCGCTTCAAGGGGGAGTATTCCAATCTTTTCTCTTTAGTTGTTTTGTTATTATTTCAGTAATTTTAATTTTCTATTTCTTTTATTAAAAAAAAATTAAAAAGATTTTTTATATGAGCTGACTTATGGTAACTCCAGTGAGCGTCTCCGTCAATCCAGTGTCTAGGAGTTCTTTAGGCGACACCTTCGGTGTCTAAGAAGTTTGGGTTTTAAGTGGGACCTTTGTGACCCCTCCAACCTTCCCGGATCCCCTGGCTGTGTTTTCTGAGGCCCTTAACTGGTCATCCATGAGTTGCTTGTATATTTGTGTGTTTAAAAAAAAAAAAATTGAAATTTGAGTTTTTATTTTTCCTTGTAAATTGCAATTTGGAACTTCTTTGTTTTTTTTTCTTTATGTGGTTAGTTAGTTGTAAATAATAATAAATTTAAAAAAAAAATCAATTTAGAACTTTTTTATTTGTTTTTTTTTTGTTGTTTTTGTTTTGTTAAGTTAATGTATTTATTTACGTGGTGTGGTTAGTAGTTTATTTCTGAGTGTTAAAAACACATTTTTATTTCACTCAAACATTACAAACAAAGAAAAAAAAAGTAAAAAAAAAAAACATTCAAGTAAATTAAAATAAAAACAACATCTTCATCATCTTCATCTTCATCTTCATGGCATGCCTCTATTCTCTCTTACTTGCAGAATCTCCAGCAGCTCCACATGGTCCTCATTTTTTCTCTGCAGTGCTTCCACGTGCTGATTGGCAAGGAAAGCCGCTTCTCCGAGTCCGCCACCATAGCTTTCAAGGAAGCTACTTCCTCGCTCAGCGCGGCACACTCTCGTGTTCTCGCCAGCAATCGCATGCCCAAATTGGTAGCCGAGACTGCGTGGAGCACCGTTAAATTGTGGGACTCCTCCACCGCTGCCTTGTCAGACCTCTTTGCCACATGCAGATGATCTGTCGATGTGAGCTTGCTGCCAATCATGCCTTCCAGGAGCGCGCTGCTCTCTTGAACACGCCTCAGAAAAGTTCGGTATTACCTCAGCAAAGTTTGAGGCTGGACCGTGATGATATGTGGAGTTTGGGAAGACAAGGTTTGTAGGAGCCCTTATCTGCGCATTCGGTGGCGCAAGGGACAATTCAAGGCTAAGATCATCAAGGTGAGTGCATGAGGATGCCATTGTTTTGTTTATGAATTTTTTGATGTTTTTCTTTGAGTTTGCAGGAAGAAATGCTGGGTATCATCGGCTTGAAGAGGTGTGGTTTAAATAGACATATGCTGATGAGGGTGCCAACACCATTTCGGATTTCCGGGCATGCTCGACCTAATTGCTTCAAGGGGGAGCACCTTTACTTTACTTTTCTTTTTTTTATTTTCTCCGTGTTTTTCTGGTGTTTAATATTTTTGCCCGTTACTTTCATTTTCTAGAGCTTTGTGTTTTTGCTTTTCCCTTTCGGCTATCATCTTTAGTTTATTTTAGTTAGGGAACTGTGCTTTCTTTTCCGTTTGTCGTCTTTGTTTGATTTAAGTTTGGGGAAGTGTGTTTTCCTTTTTCTTTTTCTTTTATTTTATTTTTCTTTATTCATTGTTTTTCTTTTTAATTTAAAATTAACTTGTTTTTTTTGTTTGACAGGTTTTTTAAGAATTTGGTTGGAAGAAGAGATAAAATTAAAGATGCGTCTTTGACACCTGGTGCAAGAATCTCATCTCTTCTTTTAAATTCTTGTTTGAATTGTGTGTTTATTTCAGTTTTTATTTATTTATTTTGTTTTTATTTAATTATGTAGTATAATTTAAAACTCATAGGATATTCTTTGAAGGAGCTAAATTTTTGGTAACTCCAGTGAGCAACCGCAGTCTATCCAGTGTCTAGGAGTTCTTTAGGCGGCACCTTCGGTGTCTAAGAAGTTTGGGTTTTAAGAGGGACCATTGTGACTCCTCCAACCTTCCCGGATCCCCTGGGTGTGTTTTCTGAGGCCCTTAACTGGTCATCCTTAAGTTTTTCTTTTAAAAGAAAAAGCAGTTACTTGTGTGTTTACTTAACTAAAAAAAAAAAATGCATGTTTCAATTTTTATGTTTTTGTTTGATCGTCGTTCTTTAAATTTAGGATCATTTGTGTCTTTGAGATAAACATAACTTTTTATTTCCCAATTTTTTTTCAAAAAAAAAACATACACTTTAAAATTGAATAAATAAAAACAGAAATCATTTCTTCTTGGCGCTTGGTGTCTCGACCATAGGAGCTTTTAGTTTGGCCCTCCTGGCTGTCCTCTTCCGGGGCTTCACGCACAGCCTCTTGGGGCTCATCACTTGAGCTCCCAAAGATCGCAATCTTAGCTTCAGGTATAACTTTTCTCGCGATCTGGTTTCTTGCGTTTACCCGGTCGGTCTAGATCCTCCAGCTGTTTCCGCATGTCGCGAGAGTACAACTCTACCATCTTTGATAGGTTTTTATTCTCGTCCCGCAACACTTCTAGCTGGTGTCGATTCACCTCCACTATCCTTGACCGCTCCCTTTTCAAGCTTTTTATAGCACTTTGACACTCTTCAACCATACTGTGCTCCGCCGCCAACTGACCTTTCAGCACCTCTACCTCATGGGACTTCGCAAGTAGGCGATGAACCAAACTTGCGACATATGCTGTACTCTGCATGCTCAGTGCTAGGGCATCACTCATGACCCGGTTGTCATCCCTTGTCCCGAACACACGTATATCTTTAGGAGTCACCAAATTTCTGCCAACTCCAATGGCAACATCGTTGTCAAGGAGTATTGAGTCATTGACGGTCAGCTGGCCCTCGTGCGGAGGCAAAGTAGGGCATCCATACCTGGTGCTCCTGCTTGGCCTCGTGTTTGAGTCGGTGGAGCTAGGTTGAGATCCAACGAAAAGGGGTAAGAAGAGGCCATTTGATTTCTCACTTTTCTTTTTCTTTTTCTTGCTTGTTTTCTCTTTTGTGTGTTTTTCCGTTTGTGTTTTTCCCCTTCTTTTTCTTTCTTATAGATGTAGTCTTTGACAAACCCTAACCATTGCAGCGTCTAAGCATTTTCTGAATCCCCAAGCGTTCCTCGAGTCCCACAACCTTCTCACTTTCCAACCGTTTCCAACTCATTTGTCACGACTTACTTTGTTGAACGGACGCGCGTTCAGCAAAGTCGTCGCGCCTTTCCATGGCCCCGTAATTTCTGCTTGTGGAATCTGCGGCGCCTCTATGCGTCGACACGTGTCTCGCTCTGCGAGACATCAAGGACCCATGTTTCAGAATCCAATTCACGTTTTATCTTTTTAAGAAAAAATTAAATTTAAACGTGTGGGCTTCAGATTTCATTTTGGGTCGGGTTTTACCGTTGTTGGGTTAATTTCATTTTGGGTTGGGCTTTAAATCGTTTGAGTTTTAGTTTTCCGTAGACCGCTCTGTTTAGGGCTTACTGTTTTGAGTGTTTTACTGTTTTATTTTTATTTTTATTTTATTTTATTTTTATTTTTGTTTGTTTGTTTGTTTGTTTTGTAATTGTTTAATTTTATTTTTGTGTGTTTTGTAATTTTTATTTGCTTTAATACCTTTCATTTGTTGTTATGACATTGTTTGTGGCTAATTTTTAAACATTGAGGACAATGTTCATTTCTAGGTTTGGGGGTATTGGAGTTTAGCAAGTAAATTTGGTTTGTCTTAAAAAAAAATATTTTAAAAAAAAAAAAAAATTTTGCTTGTTTTTATTTTATTTTAATTTTGAGTCCTATTTTGTTTTGTTTTGTTTTTGAGTCACTTTCCGAACACATATGAAGAGATCGTGATAAATGTTTGCATGACTTAAATAAAAATTGGATTTCATTTTATTTTAGTGTTTCTTTTCTTTATAAAAATTAAAAATTAAAAATTTTAAAAATAAAAATAAAATTGGCATTGTTCTATCATGATATGCTTGAAACCTTCTTTACACTTGCCATTTGTTTCATAATTTTCCAATTAAAGGATTTGCATAATCTAAAGAATTATATGAAGCATAAATTAGACTTATATAACCAACCATATAAAGTGAGCTTTTGAGCCTTGTACTTCAATTCATGAGTGTTATATACATACTCTTATTTTCTTGTCATCTAAGTTGTTGTTTGATCTCATTATTCATTGATTTGGTTGAACACTTAAAAGTCATTCATTCATGTGCAATTTGACTTCATGACATTTAAAGAAATGATATTAAGGCCTTCTTTGGATCGTTTGTGCCTTTCAAGCTAACCTTATGCATGCTTATGCATGATTTTCCATTGTTAACCATTTTGAGCCTACATGTAAACCTTTTCTTTCATTTACCAATTTTATTTCCTCGCCTTAGCCCGAAAAACAAATATTTACCTTTCTAAGGAACTCATGAGCTTTAATTTGGATGTGTTTTTCATGCTAAGTTTGGGAAGAGTTGTTACATTTAGAAAGAAAAAAAATCACACAATTGGTGAAATAAAAGAGAAAAGTTAAGTGGTGGTTGGTAGAAATTTCATTTTTGGGCCTTCAAAATAATTGGTGTTTGTTCAATTAAAGGAAATGAGTATGAATCAATGTAAATGAAGGTATAAGGAGTTTTGATCATGTAAAAGAAAAAAATCTAATCGTGAAGATTCGAAGTCTTGTAAACAATTGTTTTATGCTCTTACATTGCGAGTTCCTTGGACTTTGTATCATCCATACCTTTCATTTCTTACTCACCTTACACCATTGGCCCCATTACAACCTATACTAAAGACCTAAATTGATCTTAAATGTCATGTGGTTGAATTGCATCCATTTTCTTACTTTTAAGTGTTTGGCATCCTTCTTGAGATCATATTAATGCAAAGTTCTTCATCTTTTTATTTTCGAGTTAAGTCCTTATGGTTTAACTCTATTCTCATGTTTATAACTGAGTGATGCATTATAGCCCTCTTCTGAGTGATTCATTTGTGAGAGGACAACTTTGGTGAGATTTGAAGTTGAACTTATGCTTTGTATGATTTTTGAAATTGTGTGAAAACTAAGATTGAGGAATTTGTTGCATTTGGCTATCACACTACTACACTTTGAGCATATTGTGTTTAGAACTTTGCCGCTTTGCAAATAATGTCTAAAAATTGAGCTTTTATTGTTAAAACATTTAAGTCATGTGCATGAGTAATTTCTCTTTAGAAAATGTTCGGAAAGATTGTTTTGAGTTCTTTTTATTTTTGTAATTGTTTTTGTTTTTATTTTTATTTTTGTTTTCCTTTTTTTTTTGTTAATTAATTTATGTTTGTTTTTGTTTTTGGTTTTGCTTAAGGACTAACAATCTTTTAAGTTTTCTAATTACTTTGTTTTACAGAGTTAGAAAAACGTTTGTGGGTATTGAAATTGTTAAACCCTCAGGAGACACAACTCCTCCTACTAGGGATGCCTAGAGGTTTAAAGGCTTGTTGCATACGCTAAATGCAATCGAGTTACCTACGAAAGTGGTTTAATTAACTTCTTGTTTGTTTTTATCTTTGTTTCCTTTTGTTTTGCTCGAGGACTAGCAAAATCTAGGTTTGGGGGTATTTGATCGGTGCATAAATTACATATCATTTTGTACCCTTTTAGCTTATGATTTGGTTATGTTTTTGAGTTAAACTTGTGCTTTTAATTTGTTTTGTGTTTGTTTCAGTGTTTTAAGTTTGAGACTCAATAAATGCATTTTGGAGACAAATTAGCTCAAAACGGTGTCTGCAGATCAGTCAACTTCACGGATTGGACTGTACTTTCTCAAGAAGAACCAGATAATGAGCCATACATCATTGGAAAGATACGGAAGTCTAGTTTCTGTATAATTTTACGGTTCATGATTCCGAGTCTTCTAGAGAAAGTTATACATGTTTTGGCAACTTAAGGTCAAATTCGGCAGCATCTGCGTTACTGGGCCAAATATCACATTTGATGGCCTTTCCGATTTTTCCTTGAGTTGGGCTGCATATGCTTGGAAAGATAAGACAAAGAGCTTCAAGATCCATATTTTTCCAGATTTTTCAGACTGGAGCCATAAGCCCAAAACGAGCCCACAAGCTGGCTGCAATGCATTGTCATGCATGACATATGCATGATGAAGTGTTGTTAATTGTGGGAAAGTTTGGTGAAGCATATTCAATACCTATATTTGAGTGGAATTTTTCAGCAGCCAAATGAGCCAAAAGATGATGAAGTGGGAGATGCAACACTAAGCTTAATGACAAGAGGAATTGTTTTCAAATGCAATAGTGTGTTAGGTGAATTAAGTGTTGTAAGTTGGTGAAGTTAGTGTGTTTAGAAAATTCAATTGTATAATTCAGATTTTTCACTTCCCTTAGGCCTATAAATAGGGAAGTTCTCTAAGTTTGTAATAACACCCCAAGGGGGGAGCTCTCAAACACTTCTCTAGAGCTCCCTTCCCTTCTCTCCCTCAAATTCTCTTAGTTTCCCTTTGTAGCTCTCAATTGTTGTAATAAGATCATTCTAGTTTTCCTTTCTCTTCTTCTAAATTCTTCAACACTCTCTTCTCCAAACACTTCCCAAACACTTCTCCCATTTCCTTCAAAGAATTCTCTAAAGCTTTCAAACACATGCTCTTCCAAAATCCACAAAGTTCTCAACACCATTTTCCCTTCTCTTCCAAAAGTCTCCATGTCTCAAATACTTCACAAACACCTTTCTCTCCCTTCCCTAAGTTATCAAATTCTCCAAGTTCACAAACATTCTCCAAGTTCTCAAACACATTTCTCTTCCCTTCCAAAAATCATCCAAGTTCTCAAACACTTTCTTCCAAATTCTCAAAGTTCTCAAACACTTTCTCTTCCAAAATCCTCAAGCTTTCCAAACACTTCTCTACTCTCTTCCACATTTCCCTTCTCTTCCAAAATTCTCCAAATCTCTCAAACACTTTCCTTCCTTCCTCAAATGCTCTCTTTAATGTTCTCTAAGTTGTAATTTATTTTTCTTGTAATGTACATTCGTTCTTCTTGTTTTGTTTCTTTTGTTTTCATTTTTGTTTTGTGTAGGAAAATTGAATTGGATCATTCAATCACCAATCCCTGTGGAATCGACCTCGCACTTACATACGCTAAACTACCAACGGTTCGTGCACTTGCGAGTATCACAAGTTGAGGATGCAGTTGAACCCATTTTGGTGCAGCTGAATCTACACAACATGGTGTAGGGAATAGTGTCGGAGTGATGTACAATGGTGTCTAGAATCAGATTCAACGAAATGAGGAAACCAGAGAATAAGAACAATGACAGTCATGACAAACAAAACATATTTAGTTTGATTCATCTTTCAAGCCGAAATAAAAAAAACAGAAATTTAAACACTGACAATGCCAGTTTGAGTGTGAGAAACAAATAAATGGTAAAAAATGATTTGCCACATCACAGTTTTGTCTAACAAATTGAGAAAGTAACATTGAAGATCAAGTTTATACTAAACACCCCTCTGCAAATGAATTGATCAATTTAAAGATTCTTTCCCTCATTTTCTTTTCTTACACACAAGTTTACGACATGGTTTTCTTCCGCACAGAGCACAGCCGTGTATAGATCAGGGAAATCCAGGAAGAATAGATATATAATATAATTAAACCCAATACTTTAGTCTGGAATTAATTATAAAAAAATAAAAAAAATAAAGAAAAAAGCATATCAATCTGTACTTGGTTATCATTATAAAACAAAAACATCCCCAATATATCAAAACTTTAACAAATATAATTATTCTCAAACCCTAGTGCTCAATAGCCCCATCTATAGACCGATAAGAGAAATCTAACAAAAGCCCTAATTTTATCATCCGTAAATCCAAAATCCTTATGACCCAAAAAAAAATCCAAACATCCAACCATGACTTTCAAAATTAAAACTTGTGTTGTAATTGGATTAACAAGTTATTTTCATAGCAAAGACCAGATTGTCAAGATGAAGGAAAAAACATACCAGATTCCATAGGTCTTCAAGTGTTGGTCGTGAGTAGAGAGAGCGAGAGAGAGAGCCCCAAACCCTTGGAAATCGTGGCGACGGAGAGCCCCAAAACGATGACGAATTTGAGGAAGTAGGCTTGTTTCATGTCGTCGGTGTGTTGGTAATTGACGAGCAGAAGAGATGGGAGAATAATTGAGAAACGACACCTGACTACCATTGGGCGAGATCTGGGAGGAGAAAATCTGTTGAAATAAGGAGAAGGAGATGTGGAGTTTTAGATTAATACAAAATGAAATTTTTTGAAAACTGAAACCCTAACCTTGCTATTGTAGAATATGGAAGAGAGTTGTCAGAGAGAGAGAGAGAGCCCTAATACCGAGAGTTGTGAGAGGAGGGATTAGAGATGGAGAGAGCAGTGAAGATAGACAATGTCAAAACAAGAGGAGATGGGGAAGATGAGCGACTAGAACATACCAGATCGAGGAAACACGAGAGAGAGGGAGAAGATAAGAGTTTGGAGTTTGATTGCAATTGAGGGCGTGTAGGGTAAAAATTTTCGTAAGGGAGACTGAAATTTTTGGGGGAAAGTCTGAAATTTTTTTAGGGAAAGTGAAATTTGTGAGAGAGCAGTGTGGGTATCGCGAGAGAGGAGAGAGAGATCAAAGAGTTTAAGTTTTGGAAAAAAAAAAATACCAGAGGGAGTCTGAAATATTTGAGAGGGAATGAAAATTTTTTGCCAAAAAAATCACTGTAGTGGTCAACTATAGGCTTTTGGCATCGGAGCTAAATTGGCGCTTAAATTTATTTTTCGCCCAACAATTTTACGCTTCAATATATATATATCATAGACGCTAAGTATAGTCAATGGCATCGGTAGTAAAAACCAAATATTTATGCTGATGCCTTTATATACTTTTAGTCCTATTATTTATAAAACCGATGCCTAATATACTAACAGCATCGGTATTTCATTTCACCAATGCCTATGTAGTGTTGCGTAAGGTGAAATTTGGCATAGTGAGGGAACAAGTAGTGTATGAGATAAAGATAAGGAATGGGAAAGTGATATAGTTCCTTCACCAGCAACATTAGAAGGAACTCCATTGACACTAGTGATGTATGGATGACGAGACTTAGAAGATAATGTGGAAAACATAGTAGAGTCAAAAGTCATATGATCAGTGGCACCTGTGTCAATTATCCATGTAGTGGGTCGTGTACCTGATTCGGAGTAGAGAGTAGGGTGGAAGATGGAGAAGCATCGGTAGTTATAACACATGCTGCCTTGGGAGTTTTGTTGCGGGACTTGAGAGCATCCCACCACTCAGGATAACCATGAAGCTTAAAGCACTTCTCAACAAGATGATTACCACCACAATGAGTGCACTTCTGAGTTCCCTTTGCATCGTCAGTTTTGGGACCCGGGGGGAAATCCGGAGGACGTACGGTGTGGTGGTTGATAGGGCTTGACGGCCATTGCACTTCCCCCGCCAAGCATGGAGGATTGGCGGTTATCTTCTTCTACCACAAGTGCATAAGCTTCAATGACTGCTGGAAGCGGGTTCATAGCAAGAATCCGACTACGAACGGAATCAAAGTTGGGATCGAGTCCTCCCAAAAAATCGTACACACGTTCAACTTCAAGTGCTTGTTGATGAAGAGCCACATCATCGGGGTTGGTATGTTTGCAAGGACGGAGGCTGTCAATTTCCTGCCATATGATGTGTAACTTTTCATAGAAGACATTCACAGGCTCACCATTTTGAGAGGTGGTGACGGACCGGCGACGGAGTTGGTACAACTTGGAGCTATTCTGAGTAACAGTGTAAGTCTTCCGAGCTACATCCCACACCGTATAAGCCGTTGAGCAATGGTCAAATAAGGCACGTACATTTTTTGTCATGGAATTGAGGAGCCATGACTGCACCAAACAGTTGTCTTCATCCCAAGCTTCATAGCTAGGATCATCAATGGCAGGTGCAATTTTTTTACCATTAATGAAACCAGCCATACGACGAGCAGTGATGGCCAAGCGAACACTACGAGACCATGCAGGATAGTTGGACCCATCCAACTTATCAGGAGTAATTTGAGAGTAATCATGAGAGGACCGGAGTGGTGGAGTTGTGGAGTCGATTTTGGTGGAGTCGATTTTAGAGGAGTCGGCAGTGGAGTTGGTGGTGTCCTCCATGAGGTAAATAGATGAAGAGATTGATGCTGGGAGGAGGAAAAGTTGGTGCTGGAAAATTGGTACAGGAAAGGAAAAATTTTGGAAAAAAAAAACTGGTGCTGGAAGAGGTAAAGAGATGCAGCGGAAGATAGCTTAGAACTTCAGCAAACAAGAGCACAATTTTCAGCAAAGTGTAGAGGCAAGGCAAGGGTAGAGGTAGGAGCAATATAGCAGCAACGTATGAGCAAGGGTAAGCAAAGAGTTAGGCAAGGATAAGGTTATGCAGAGGCAACCAAAATCGATTGCTCTGATACCATGCCAAATATAGTGTAATTGAGAGAGTAAAGAGTGAGGAATAAGAGATGTTTTGCAGAGAATTCTCTCTTAAGTTCTTTGTATTGCTATCTTGGAGATATTTATACACAATGTAGAAAGGCTAACTATTTGTGTCTCCCTAAAACATGGAAATGTAAACATGTCTAACTTACTTGCCTAACTATAACTTGCCTAACTTACTTGACTAACTCTTATGACTTGACTAACAGGAAAATCAAAGATAAAGTCGTGGGATGACAGAGAATTCAATATTGGAAGCAGAATACAAAAACAAAAAATAGCTCAAACCTGGAATCTATTGGAACCATTGGAAGCAAATTATATTATATATATACTAAAACCCAATGCAACTAAAGCTAAGCACAGTGAAATGACGTAAGTGCCCTCTCTTTTTACTGTTTTGCAAACTTATTTTTTCCACCAGCACATTGAAATCACGGTTGTGCCCCTAATTAATTAGTTTCAACCTTTCCCGTTTTGCCCCCCTCTCCTTCAGATCGAACTATGCTTCTGTTTCTTCCTCAGAGGCGCCTGGTTCAATCTCAACCAGCTGGTTCGTCAGATTCAAGGGTAGAGATGGAAGAGATGGGTTGGTTCTTCGATGTCTGCATCTGGAGGCTTCGATATTTTTATAGAGCGTCATTGTTTTCTTCGTCAATCACCGACTTCCTTGCCTTCTTCTCCATCAGCTTCAGTGTTCACCGACTTCCTTGCCTTCTTCTTCTCCATCAGTTTCGGTTTCCATTCGTTATCCCCGTCTGCTACTCGCCTGGCCTTAGCCTCTGTTCTTTCATCCGTGCCCTGTTATGTGGTTAGTTCTTCAATCTTAACTTCTATTGAATTTGGTTTTCATTCATTGTGTTTTTTCTTTTTTATTGTTGTAGTTTTTGTCAATTTATGAGTTAATAATCATGGTATTTGGGTTTATCAATTATGTTGTTTGATAATTTTTATTTTATTTTTAAAAAGAAGAGTTGTCTAACCCTAAACCCTCTAATATCTGAGTATGTTGTTAAATCTTTTGGGTGTTTTGTTGAGGTTAATTTTAGGCTAGAGTAGTGGATTGAAATTTGGAATCAGTTTTTTAGGCTAGAGCAATGGATTGAATTTGTTAGTTTTTGTTTTGTTTTGTTACTGGTTTATGTGCTCTTGGTTTGGCCCCTAATGGGATCTGCTTCACTGCCACTGTCTCTCTTATCTTACTAATACTACGTATATATATATATATATATATATATATATGCAATAGATTTCTTAGGTTCGACTTCTGATCTCTTTGCACAATGTGATTGTTAGTTATAGTGTTAGATATGGAATTGATTTTTAGGTTCTGACTTCTGATAGCATTACAGTATTACTATAGGCATCTATAGTATGAAATTGATATCTTCTTGGTTGAATCACTTGGTATTTACTGATGAGAAGCTGATGTGGTCTGCGACAGGGGGTTCAGATTCTTCTTTTCCCTATTTGCCCAGCCATTCGTACTCTTCTGTTGCAAACGTTTCATCGTTTCTACAGCAAAACACCACCAATTCAATAATTGGAAATTTTGAATTAGAGATTTGTCCCTTGGTTGTCCCTTGCATAGTGTCTTCATGTATGCATCCCGTAAACTTTTTAACAGATATTTTGGTCTTCATCTGAATAATTTTTTTGTTGGCTGGGAGATTTTTTGTCAAGAGACTTACTTTCTTTCAGTGGTTTGATGTTCATTCGACAGTTGAAGGCTCTGAAAGCAAGCTAATATATACATACATATATATTCTTGACTTGGTGGACTTTATTGATTATGAGTTTTGAGTCGAATGTGCTAACTGTGCATATCGGTTTAACTAGGCTTGCCATTAGTATATATATATTAGACAATCGTTGTGTTTTAGAAAGATAAGACCAAGGTATTTTACAGAGTTTTCATTGAATTGGACAATAAAATGGACATTCGATCCAAATATAATTCAATCAGTTCGTTATTTTGCAGGTTGGATACACCAAAAGGCAAAGGGACTAGACATTTGGATTCTGCTGTCATTTTCAAGGTATAAGAACTTCTCTAATCCATTGTTTTTAAATTAATTATGAACTGAAGTTAGTTGATCTATTTATCAATGATGTGTAAATAATGTAGTAGCATATTTAAATTAATATACTAGCTTTTATTGATTTCGACATAAAAAAATGTGAATATATTTGTGTGTAGAGTAAAAATATACTCTGTTTCCTCTTCTTAATGCTGCTTATGATCAATGTGTTTATAGTCTTAATTTTGTTTGTTTTGTTATTTTAAATTGCACCTCTTGACATTTTGTGAACAACTTATATACTTATTGGGACACAGAGAGAGTGAGAAAGTAAAGATAGGAAACCATTATAAAGTAAAGATGAAATCAAATTCCAAAAGGAATTGATTATAATGTAGTAGTTTCTGATTAGAAATCTCCCAGTTGTATAGAAAAAGAATGAAAACTAATACTTTAGAGGTGCCAGTGAAGTTTAATAATTATACAAATTAAAACAGATTAGCCAATCATTAATCGTTGTGTTTTACAAAGATAAGACCATGGATAAACCCTCTAATATCTGAATATATTTGTGTGTAGAGTAAAAATATTCTGTCTTTTCTCTTCTTAATGCTGCTTGCAATCAATGTGTTCTTAGTCTTAATTTTGTATCTTTTGCTATTTTAAATTGCACCTCTTGACATTTTCTGAAAAACTTATATACTTATTGGGACAGAGAGAGAGAGAGTGAGAAAGTAAAGGTAGGAAACCACTATAAAGTAGAGATTAAATCAAGTTCCAAAAGGAATTGATTATAATGTAGTAGTTTCTGGTTAGAAACCTCCCAGTTGTATAGAAAACAAAGAAAAAGAATGAAAACTAATACTTTAGAGGTGCCAGTAAAGTTTAATAATTATATAAATTAAAACAGATTAGCCAATCGTTGTGTTTTAGAAAGATAAGACCAAAGTCTTTTACAATTGTTAAGTTTTCGTTAAACTGGATAATAAACTGGACATTCGATCCAAATATAATTCAATCGTTTCTTTATTTCGCAGCTTGGATACACCAAAAAGCAAGGGACTAGACATTTGGATTCTGCTGTTATTTTCGAGGTATAAAATTAAGCATTATTAGTCATGTTAGTCAATTGATTTTAATCATTTTGTAAGATTTTATATTTTATTTTCGTCGATTGTACTTGCATACAAATTATTTAGAAGTAATCTTTATTTTGTTGATTGATAGAAATTGAATATGCTTTGATGCTCAATTTTTTCCCCTCTTTTAAATATTTTCCCCTTGATGTTCTCATTGAATGTTTTATCTAAATCATTAATCTGATGAGCTTGGTTAATTATAAATTTTGAGTTAGATGTCTCAATTATACATATCGATCTAACAAGACTTTATATTAGTATATATATACTGTTTAATCATTATGAATCGAAGTTGGTTATCCAATAAAATTATAGATATCTGTAATTGTTATATTATATTTTAACTTTTATTCTTCTACAACTGTCTTTCAACAAATATATTTTGATCAAATAAAAATTAGTATTGTTGCTTTGTAATCATGATACAGTGATATAAAATAATTTCTAAGTGTGTACTTTCTTTATAATATGTATGCATGTATGTAGATACACACACATATACATATGTATGTATTATTTTATGTTTTTGTTTCTCCCCATTATACCAATTTATATACAAGTTCTTTACCTATTCAATTATTTGTTTTTTTTTTGAAGAAATTGATTAGAATTTGAGTATTTTGATTGTTTTCCACATGGTTAAATCCTATAAGTTTTGAGTCTAAGGCAAGAAGGAGAAGAAGGAAAAGAAGGAGAAGAAGAAAGATGGAGAAGGAGATGATGGTTAAACTGATGATGAAATTTCTTGCCCAAATTGATTCGTTTGTTACTTTAATGATAGCTTTAAATGATACATCTTTAAGAACAACTTATTATTGTAATTACTAAATTCTTAATATTTTGAATTACTTCTTCAATTTATATACAATTTACTATTCAATTGATGTATACAAGTTCTTTACCTATTCAATTTATATACAATTCACTAAATTCGTAATGTTTCGAATTACTTAAATTTTATCTATAGATTTTAATTGATGTATAAAGTTAAATACTTTTGCTTTATCAATCTGATTGTTTGGATTGAAAACTATTAACGAAAATTGTTTCGTTTTGAATAATATATTTTCAAGTTTTTATAGTCGTATTTTAATAAATTATCTATGAATTAGATTGTTTTCATGGATTCGATCATATTGAAAATAGTATTAAAGAATTTTATTTCAATTAAGATATATATGTATATGTGTTAAGTGAGTGAATTAATTTTTTACAACTTTTAATTTCAGTTTGAGTTCCTTTTGCTAATAATTAAAAATTCCTTCTTGAAGACCTAAACTCTAAACTTTAATAATTGCCCAATTGTATAGAAAACAAAGAAAATGAATGTAAACTAATACCTTAGAGGTGCCAGTCAAGTTTAATAATTATATCAATTAAAACAAATTAGCCAACCATAGTATTTTAGAAAGATAAGACTAAAGTGTTTTACAATTGTTAAGTTTTCGTTGAACTGGACAATAAACTGGACATTCGATCCAAATATAATTGAATCATTTCTTTATTTCACAGCTTGGATACAATAAAAAGCTAGGGACTAGACATTTGGATTCTGCTATCATTTTCGAGGTATAAAATCTCCTCCAATTCATTGTTTTTTAAAATTAACCATTATTAATCATCTTAGTCACTTGATTTTAATCATTTCGTAAGATTTTATATTTTATTTTCATCGATTGTGCTTGCATACAAGTTATTTAGAAGTAATCTTTATTCTGTTGATTGATACAAGTTGAATATGCTTTGATGTTAAATATTTTCCCCTTGATGTTCTCATTGAACATTTTATTTAAATCATTAATCTGGTGAGCTTGGTTGATTATAAATTTTGAGTTAAATGTCTCAATTATACATATCGGTTTAAATTCTTTTTACTAATAATTAGAAATTTCTTCTTAAAGACCTAGACCCTAAACCTTAACAATTGCTTTTGGCTAAACTTTTCTATTAACAGACAAAACGAAATTTGTATTCTTATTTTACATACTTTGTAGACCCATTTTTCTACTGTGTATAAAAGAAAAAGAGACTATTGTGTATAAAAGAGAGAAAGAGAAGACCACAACATAAATATTAGTTAGAAGTTTGAAAACCTTTGATACAATTTGAAACAATTTATTCATTTTAAAAAATATAAAATAAATTTACTTTTTGGAAATCTTTATGGGCAAATGACTAATTCTTGATAACCATTTTTTGAAGAATTGTTTTTCCCTTTTAATCCTTTTTAAACAATTGTTAAACAAACTTGAACTTAATGGTTTATCTCCATATTATTTAGCTTTATAATGGAACATTATTAGTTATCACACAATGGTGTGATAAAATTATCGAAGCAAAAATACTTGCTGGTAGTAACATTGGTCACAAAGTTTTCATACCTCGAATAAGCCTTACAGCAACTGAAAACAAATGGTCTTTCATTTTTAAAAGGAGCCAATTCCCAATTAGACCGTGTTATGCAATGACAATAAATAAAAGTCAAGGCCAATCATTAAAACAAGTTGGACTATATCTTTCTCAACCTGTATTTACTCATACACAACTTTATGTTGCATTATCCAGGGTTACATCAAGGTAAGATCTTAAAATCATAATAGAAAATAATAAAGAAGCGCCAAATAATTACACTAAAAACATGGTGTATAAAGATGTTCTACAAAATTTATAATGAGGTTCCAATTTTGATGTATCCATAATTAAACATTTTTATATTTTTTCTCATTACTTTTAATAAATATATACATACATTTTTATGCTAACAAAATATATATTTTATTTGCAGATTTAAAGCACAATGAGTTTCACTTATATCTGTGATTTGCAACCATTCCAATTTAACAAGAAACTCAAAGTACGTATCTGTAGAATGTGGCGACCAAAACTTATTGGATCTAATGACCAATTCAGCGGCCTTTAGTGTATCATGGTTGATCAAATGGTAAGAAAAGCTCTTTTTATGTTACTTCAATTTGATTATAATAACATCACTTAAAGAAAATTAAACTCAACATAGTTAAATTTATCTAACACATTTTCTATTATCTATTATCATATATTTGTATTTCCTTGCTTTTAAATATAATTTCGCCCTTATTAATTTTTCTTTTCCTAATCTTTTTCAATAATGTAGACAGATGCAATACAAGCTAGCGTCAAAGAGATCGATTATGATTTCGTAGCTCCAAAAATAAAAGCTGGGAACATTTATGAAATAACACATTTCCATCCTGGTCGCAACAAACCATCACACAAAGTTGTACCACATGTTGCGCAATTGTTCTTCAATGCGAGAACAGCTTTCAAAGAACTGCCAACCATTCACCCACACATTCCAAGGCATCGATTTTATCTGTCGATTATACTCAATTGTCCACTCGCATAGACAAGATGGACATCCTAACAGGTAATACTCTATATATTATTAAAAACTATACACCTATATATAATAAGTATTTATCCAAAAAAATTGCACATTTTAATATCCTTATGATATTTTTTTATCAAATTGCAAGATGTTTTTGGACACATTACTGGAATACAGCCATTGGAACAAAAAAATGGTCGGTAATGAGAGGCTTGAGAATATATGTGAAGTCTGCATTGAAAATATCATGTACAAATATTTAGAAAATGTTTATCATTAAAATTTTAAACTATTATGTCTCTTTCTAAAGTATTTTTTTCTCCACATCTAATCATTTAGGAAAGAAGATGTTAGAATAACTCTATGGGGAGATACTGCAAAGACTTTTGATTCTCAGGCTTTACAACAATTGACAACGCCAATATTTGCAGCTTTTACAAGCCTGAAAGTTAAACAATTTCAAGGTATCCAATTTATTTTCACTTTTTCCTATTATTTACACTTCATGTCAAATAAAAACAAATCTAATTTATGATTTATCAACATGCAGGGAAAATTGTTCTTAACAGTAGTGTCTCCACATTAATTTTTATCAATCCAGATATACCAGAATTAGCGGCCTACAAAATGAGGTATGAATTTTTATCATTTTTGTTTTAACATATACCTTTGTTTCCCCATTGTCATAAATTAACACCTCTTTTTTATTATATAAAAATAACAATAACCACAGCTTTAATGACTCTACACATGCCATTAAAATGATGCCTTCTTCCCCCACTCAACTAATGACATCTCAATGTTTAGAAGCTGTTACAAAGCTATCTGTCGAAGAGTTAAATGTTCTTGATCCAGATACACATAAGGTAAATACACTAACTTCTTTCTTTAATCTCCTTATTATTCGTATTTTAACATACAATTTTACAAATTTTTTAAACTAAATTCCACTTTATTCTTCTCTTATCACTATATATTTTATAATTATTTATGCTATATTAACAAATTTTTTTAAATATGTTTTAGGACACTCCCATTTTATGCAGAGCAGCTATTACACGTTTTGACACACATAATGGTTGGTGGTATAAAGCATGCCCATCTTGCTTTAAACAACTTAGAACTGCTGCCCATCATGATGAACTTTTGTGCCCAAAACACAATAATCAAATTCCTCTCCCTTGGTAATACAAATCTCAACAATTAGTTTCATTTTATTTTTCCATAAAGTTTAAACATAATTGTTTTAAATTATTAAAACATTACATAAATTTTACATACAGGTTCAAAGTGAGCTTAGTGCTTGAAGATTCAACTGACGAAACCAATGCAATGATAATTGGAAGACCAGCAGAACAGTTGTTTAGAATTTCTTGCAAGGAATTGGTTATTCGAAGAGGTTTTACCGACCAACAACAATTGCCAGATGCAATTCTGCAAACAAGAGGGCAAGTTAAAAATTTTCAACTTCGATTTGGGAGCATGAGAAGTGATTCCAACAGGAATGATCTACTCATTCAAGCAATCTTTGATGACACAAGGCCATTTCTTGAACCAACATCACAATCATTTGACAAAAGTTTGGCTACACATGACAAAGAAAACATTGCTACCCAAATGGTTCCCCCCATTACCCCGCTTCTTTCAAAGCAAATTCCAAATGCATCTCCCACAAGCTCAGCTGATACTTCTATAACAGAGGCCACCCCAATTTCAAAAAAAAGATTTAGAGACGCTGTCAAAAGAGCTCTCTTTACCTTTCGCCCATCAAAAAAACCAAAAAGGTTAGAATTTATATAACAATTAACTCCTTTATATCAATATTTATGCATTTTCTAACATTTATCAATATATTTTTTTCTCTTCCATTTAGCATTTCTCTAAGTCATATTCGAACCAAAAACAAATCTGAAGGAATTGTTGCTACAAAAAGCATGGAGGAAATTGTATCAGATTCTGATTTACCAATCATTGGTTTAAAGAAGAAAACAAGCGAAGACAGTTTGGCAACCAGTTCTCCTGCCCTAAGATTAGAGTTTGTATTCTCCCTTTCACAATTCACTTATCTCATTTAAACACATATTACATGCATAATATTCAATTATTCATACCTTCATTCTTCACTCAATCGTTATATTAAATTGTAACAAATTTTGTTGAATTTGACAAAATCATCATTTTTGTGATATTCTGATTGATGCTTTGTTTTACTATTGGGTTCCTTTCAATTAAAGTATTACAAGATTATATCTACTTATTATATAGGTCTAAAAACCATTTAAACCACTATTAAATTATGTATAAATGAAATTTTTGCACGCTGAATGTTTGGGAATACTATTAAATTATCATATTTACAGGTTAATTTTTTTAGGAAATATCCATTTTTCAGGGGAAACTCTTCCGATTTTCCGGCAAAAATGTCAAACCCTTAAGTAATTTTAACTTGAAATAAGGGCAAAAAACATTTTAGTCATATGTACTTAACACATAAAAGAATTAAAAGCTTAAACATTATATCTACATCCTTTTCTTCAATTTTTATTCAATACATCCAACCATAATTATTTTACTTCTTTTGAACTTTTCCTTTAGATGAACACAGAATTTAAAATGTGCTTACTTTGTGTTACTTCAAATGGAAAACCATCTCATTAAAATACATATTACATACATAATATTCAATTATTCATATCTTAAAAGAAAAGAATAACATTGAGTTCTTATTTAATTTCGTTACTTTGTGTTTCTTCGATTGGAAAACCATTTATAACTTTCTTATTAAATTGTTAAATTATATTATTCCTGTTTATACATAATTAGATGTTTATGATTATTGTCCTAACTCGATTTTCCCCATTCATCAACATTAACACTTGCTATTTTTCCACTTTTTTATAACAGGGCCAAGACCTCCATCAAAGAGAAGAAAAGTCATGAAGAAATTGCAAAACAAAACCCGCCCAATTAAACATCATGCTGCTCAGAACTATCCAAGTTTTGCTATGTTAATAGCTGCTTCCCACTATTAACATCTCAATGTATATACAAACATGTCTACTATTTTAACATAACAAGTAGCCTGTAAAATATGTTATTACTTCCTTTTTTGCCACTTATACTTCCTTAGTTAAGCATAATGTTACAAGTTAAATCTCATTGTATATATAAACAATCTTATTTTGTCTGTGTAATTTCAAAACCCGCAGCATCGCGCGAGCTTTTTTGCTAGTATATACTAAAACTGAATAAAGTTACTGTTCTTAGACTATTCATTTTAATAGTGAAATGCCGTTTGTGCCCCTGCTTAACTGGTTGCCCTCTTACCCAATGAACAGAGCAATGTCTTTTTTGCCCTGATGACCAACGACATAACCCTTCCTTTTGCCTTCTTATTCTCTGGTTCTCCTCCTCCAAGCATTACGACTCACTTCTCTTCATACAATTCCCACAATCAAGAACCGAATTTTGATCGCATCCTCCAAGCAAACTGGCCTTCCCCAACTCTTCCTCAGCAGAACAACTCAAATTTTCTGATATTTCACACTCCTCCTTCTCCACACAACCAATTGGCACAGACCCATCGGCAGTTTATTCAGACCCACAACCAGTTGGGTCATACACATTAAGAATTGGCCTTTGGCCTTCGCCGCCATCTTCCTCTCCAATAGACTCTTCTTCAACCACCTCATCAACCTTGACCTCCCCTGTTTCTGCCATGTCAGGGTTTGGTATATCCTGAAACTAGACTCAAAATCCAAGGACGAATCTACAAACGTGAAGTCTCGGGGATCGGCAGGGGGCAGGTGGGTCCTTCGAATTCTTGGTCCTCTGTCCGGCGTTCGTCTGGCAGATTTCCGATCTGTGATTTCTTCCATCGTTTCTCTTCAGGTTTGCATCCCCTCAACTTTTTAATGGATTAATAGCTTGCTGATGGGTTTCTAAGAGGTGGATGTTGATGTTGTTGCATTATCTGACAAATTTGAATGTTTTGATTAAAGAAATACATATGTTTACGCAGGAATATTAATAGTCATGCTACAATTTGTTTAAATTAACATCTAATTACCAAAAATAAAAACAAAAAATTCATGCTATAATATATGCAACACGTTGTTAATCATATCACATTATGCAAAACATGTATCCAGGTTTTGTAATAAACATTGGTTAATTAGCATGGAAATGACTATAGAAAGGGTTTGTGTATATGAGTGTGTTGTTCTGTTTTGATAAATGGGAAGGTGTTTTGGCTTGATTCTCTTATACCTATTTAATAATTGTCACAATTGTCCAGAATTTGTTTTCAATTGGTTCAATAGATTGAGTTTATACTTTTGTCCATCAAATTAATAGAATGTTTGATGTCCTGTTGTTCATCATGTTCTATTTTTTTAAACTTAATTATGTCATAATAGTTATTGCCCTCACTCAAGTTTTGCCATTTATATATACTAACACCTACCATTTTCCAAATTTATGCCAACAGGGTCAAAACGTCTACAAATGACGGAAAAAACGAAAACCACCTATACAGCAGAGCTAGTAAGACCTAGATTCCCTTCCACTACCCAGTACTATATGTATAAACACCTGTCCAAACTCTTTTGAACAATGAGAAACTAAAAGTTGCTCATATTTTGATGTTTTTATAACTGCTTGATCTATTAAAATATGCTCAATATTTTCACATAACGAGCAATGCATAAAACATGTTATTAGTTTATTTGTTGTAACTTAAGCTTGCTAAACTAAGCATGATACCATTATTTAGATCTCCATGTTTATATAAATAGTACCATTTTCCCTGCATATTTTCACAACTTTATACATATTTCAGACGATTTCAAAACCCGCAGCATTGCGTGGGCACTGTTACTAGTAAGATACTAAAAAGATTCCAAACATGCCAATAGGCTCTAGTCTAATAAAAAAGGGCATTGATTTGCAGACTAGAGGTCTCAAGTTCGAACCTCCATGACCTCTTGGTTTTGTGTGTGTGAAAACCTTCCTCCCATGTAGTTTAGACTATCGTTTGTATAAATAAATAAAAATTCCAAAAATATCCTCAAAAGTTAAAATACTCTTCAGCCTAAAAGGTCTATATATGTCATTAATTAGTCGTGAGTTGGACTCATCGAAACCACGTATTATAGGCCCAAATATGATATCAGAGGCCAAATATGCAGAAGTGTTTCTATTTCTCGGCTTACACATGTGAAGCTGTTTGTCAATCCTCTGAGGCATCTAATCTACATGAACAAAACCTTGAAAAGCAAGTATTGGTATAAAACCAAGATCAACAGTGAGATTTCAGGTCCTATGTGCACAAATTAAAATCAGTCCGTGACATGGAAATGCTAAAAGAAAAATACCAATAATTGATGAAAAGCAAGTATTTATAACTATAATTCATATCTTTTCTGTGAGATTGAGTCAACTAAACTACTCAGTTTTTCTCCTCTTCTTTGGAATATTTATAGTACAACTAGCACCCGGAAGGACGATAGATCGAAGAAAAACACAGTTTGGTTGCCTTGCTTCAATGCTGGTAGCTCACCTGCAAATCGAACATATACATTGACAATTTGAAAAATGCATTAATTTGAGCTATAGGATTTCAATTTGATACTATTTGATTTTTAGTGATCTCAACCTAGGAATTAGGGCTTTCACTCATGTATTAATGAATTTTGAAGATGTAGCCAAAGAGGAGAGGATGACGAGTTCAGACAGAGAGATTGATGATGATTCGAAAGATTACCATTTGTATCGGAGTTGAAGACAGGAAGAACCAAAGACAATGTGAGATTTAGGGCAAGAAAATTTATAGGTAACCTTTTTTCTTTCAAAATTATATACATGGGCTAACAATTCAGGCCCTAAGAAATCACGGGCTCTACTAGCTAGCATGAGTTTAAACTTTATATTAGTCGTAATTGTCCAGCCATAATTAGCATTAGTCAATCCATATTTCTGCGAGAAATAAGATCTTTGAAGGCCTCCTTCTCCTCTCTCCATTCTTCCTGGATTCCCAAGTGAAGCAAACCAAGCTGCGGATTGGGTATCTTAGAGTGTCAGAAGGGGGGTTGTGAGCTGAGGCTTGGGTCAATAGACCTCTAACTTCCCCAGTTTTCATCCTTTCTCGGTACGGTTTGCCTTGCCCTCGCCCCTTGAACGGCAATGCTTAGAGTGGTGTTTGTTTTGTGTTGATGTTTTCTTATTTTATTGATTTTCTGGAGTTGATTTGGCTGTTGGGGTCTTAGCTTGTAAGTAGCTTTCTGCTCGTGTTTAGTTTGAATGAAGTATCCTTTTCCAAGAATGAATAAATAAATAAAAAATCTCAGGTTATTTTGGACTGTTATCCAATTTACTTGTATAACTTCAATCACTTGTTAGATAAAAAAAAAATGCATTTCGGACTAATGAGGTGATTGCAATTGCAACCATGCCATTTAAGTGAGGTTGCATCCGCAATGGGCTTCCTAAACCACATTAGACAAATTTTAGGGAGGAATTGGAAAAGTATAACTCCAACTATGTTTTCCATCTACCTCCTAAAATAGAGACTTTTAGGAACTCCTAAATCCGATGAGAGAGAAAAGACTCCTAGTGATTCCCAATAATTTAATGCTGCTTTGTTTTATCCATATGTTAAACTTTTAATTAATGCTAATTATTTTTTAATATATATTTTATAGAGATGGGCCAATTATCTTGAATCAAAAAATAATTAGAGAGTATGATTGAAGTTCAAATTTTATAAAGAGTTCCTAAAATAGTGTTCGTGTATTTTTAGTTAAATTTTAATTAAAAAATAAGGAGTATGATTGCGGATGCTAATGAACTAAAAATATAATATAAAATCAGAGGATAAGAAATGGGCGTGGGGTTTTGACCCCTTTGTCAACCCGAAATGGTTAACGTTATTGGTAGTGGTTGTAGTACCATATTCCACTCTTTTTACCCAAACAAATGTACTAATTGAATAATCAAAGTATAATAAACCTAATAATGGAATCCCATGCCAAACACCCCGTGGTTGGATAGCAGTTGTCAAATCTATTATCAACATTCTAGGGGATTATATTTTCTGATCTCATTGGACAATCACCTTATAAAGAAAGGTAGAGCTTAACTAATTACATTAATGATTATGATTTGTTGTCACCTTAATCCTTGTTTCCTCACCAACCCCAAATTTTTTTTTTATATATATATAATAAATTTGTGAATGCATAATATTACCTAGAAAGACAACTTTGAAAATAAAAAATGGAGGCCTGGCCTTACTGCCATTGCCTAGCTACGACAGGGTTCTTTCCTTTGGAATAATGGAATGGAGAGTAGTATAGATAGTATGTTGGTATAATGGAATGGAGTGTATAGTTGCAATGAGACTCAACGGCTTTGGTTGGGTTTTCTATTAATCAGTTAATTAAGAAACTGAATTAGGATTAGAGATAAAGGATAAGGAAGGAGGTAGGGCTAGCTAGTTTGGAAATATTGTTTAAGTCACAATAATAGCTTAATACACTTTGCTAACGGGTTCAATTGAGTGGAAAAGGACCTTGACTTATAGACTAGTGATCTCATATTTGAACCCCCATGACACATTGCCAGTGTGTGTAAGAAAACATCATCCCCTTCCTAACTTTGGAAAAAAAAAAAAAAAGCTTAATACACTTTGTTAAGCTTTGATAGGGTGGGAAAAAAGGGTCGGCTGGGAAATAGAAAAGAGGGTTTTGTCATTGTCGTAGACGTTATATATATATATATATATATATACATGGAGCTTCAGTTGAGGGATCCCTCAAATAAGATTTATTCAATCACATAGTTTGGGCTCCTAGAATATGGCGCCCTTGGGGCTTTCTATTTGATTGTATCGAAAGGCCCAATGAATTGGGATTTCCCTATTGGGTCAGGTCATTTCGGGGGCAAGCGGATCATTTATGATGAAGAGGATGGGCTTCAAGAGAATGATTCGGAGTTCTTGCAGAGTGGAACCATGCAGGTACCAGACACGAGATAGATCTTCCAAAGAACAAGGCTTTTTTTCGAATAAGCCAATTCATTTGGGACCCTGTGGATCCACTCTTATTTGAGGGACACCCTTGTAGGGCCCACTCGTAATGTATTTCACTAATCCAAACTGTCTATTTTGTAGATACTCATTCAAAGATCATCTCTACAAAAATACTTGAATCCGATATTATTTGACCACTCAATTGAATTATTGAAATTTTAGTACTTTGTTAAAACACCGTGTTTATTGATTTTGTAGGACACAATTGGATATCGAAACGGTTTCTGATTTGTCTAATTTTTTGCAAAAATAATTTCTGAATGTAGCTTAATACACTTTGCTAACGGGTTCAATTGAGTGGAAAAGGACTTTAACTTATAGACTAGTGATCTCATATTTGAACCCTCATGACACCTTGGCAGTGTGTGTAAGAAAACATAATCCCCTTCCTAACTTTGGAAAAGAAAAAAAAAACTTAATACACTTTGTTAAGCTTTGATAGGGTGGGAAAAAAGGGTCGGCTAGGAAACAGAAAAGAGGGTTTTGTCATTGTCGTAGAAGTTATATATATATATATATATATATATATATATATATATGGAGCTTCAGTTGAGGGATCCCTCAAATAACTTATTTGAGGGACACCTTTGTAAGGCCCACTCCGTAATGTATTTCACTAATCCAAATTGTCTATTTTGTAGATACTCATTCAAAGATTATCTCTACAAAAAAAATACTTGAATCCAATATCATTTGACCACTCAATTGAATTATTGAATCTTTAGTACTTTGTTAAAACACCGTGTTTATTGATTTTATAAGACACAATTGGATATCGAAACGGTTTCCGATTTTGTTTAATTTTTTGCAAAAATAATTTCTGAATGTATACTTAAAAAATAGATGGTTTGGATCGTTGAAAAAAAGAGGGTAAGGAACCCTAAAGGGTGTTCCTTAAATAAAATTATTTGAGGAATCCTTTAATAGAAAGGAATTGATATACAAGGAGCTTCAATTGAGCTTCTTTTGATTAATGACAACCAACGTATGTACGTACATCAGAATATTATACAACTGCAAGCCTGTTTTGGCAAGCTTGAAGTTATCTCTTGGAAAGCTTAATGGGCCAACTTGCTTCTAACGTCCAAAAATAATATAATCATACGAATATGAACAAAGAAATTTATCATGCCGTGGCGGCCGCAAATTTTAAATGGATACGGTTCATGAACAGTACATTACTTAATTGGTTGGATATGTTAACCTAAAAGTTTATAGAAAGGTGGCGTGGCTCCACGTCTCTCTTCTTCAGATTTGCTCCATGTTAGTGAGGTTCATGTGTCAACCCCAAAAGAAAAAGAAAGGTGAGGTCTGTGTGGATATTATATCTGCTTTTCTAAGGTGGGGAGAAAAAGAAAACTTTCTGATCGTATGGGTACTAGATTCCCATGTGGCATGGCATGTGATAATTGGATGAATGAGATTCCTTTCGATGCAAACTCCTTCATACTTTTCATTTTATTTTATATTTTATGAATCCATGCGATGAGAAATTGTTGATGGTGAATAATGAAAGACAAGGGCTACGTGATGATAGGAAGCTTAGGATTGGGCACAGTTTAGACACAGAAGACGGGGCTGATCTAGAAAATGTTGTCGAGAGCTAATTTGTTTGTCAACAATGGTCGTGGAAGAGGCAATAATATTTTTCTTTGAAATGGAGATCTTTGACATTTCGTGGGTATCTTCCAAAAACCAATCATTTCTGCGCAAACCAATTGGAGTGTCGGAATATGTACACATGCTGCACCGACCATAGTTTCATTAATTGTTCCCTTTTTCTCTCTTTAGACAACACCACATTAGCATTTGCAAAATAAAAATACGATACAGCATCCAGAATTTTTTTTTTTTTGGGTTTAATGAAATTTAGGCATTGTTGCTGTCAACTCTCCAGAAAAAATTTCACCTCTTCCGGCCAAAAATTTCAGTCTCCCTCTCAACACACTCTACTCTCTCTTCTTTTTTTCTAGGGGTGAGCATTATTACCGAAAACCCGACCGAACCGCCCGAACCGGACCGCTTTAAGTGGTTTGGTTCGGTTTTTATAGTTAAAAATGCAGGAATCGGTAAAAAACCGGCCGAACCGGCCAGGAATCGGGTTGAGCCGGTTTAATTTTCTCCAAACCGGCGAAAAAACCGAACCGACCGAACTTTTTTAATTATATTATTATTTTTTTAAGTAATACACATGGCAGCGCCTGATTCGTCCATTTTATCCCAACCGTAAGCCTTGCCACACTCGATCTCCGAAACCCTAACATTTCACTTCAGCCGCTCAATTTTTTTTTTCACTTCGCTCTCTACTCTCCTGTCTTCTTCTTCCAGTCCGTCTTCTTCTTCGAGTCGCCAAACCCTAACCTAACACCAGTTTCGACCTCTCACTCAACCTTCTCTCCCCAAACCAAATCGTCGACTTCTTCTTCCACCCTCGCCTGTCTTCTTCTTCCACGCTTGCCTCTCTTCTTCTTCGTGGCTCTCTCTCTGTCCCGCTCGCTCTCTCTCTCTCTCCCGCTCGCTCTCTCTCTCTGTCACGCTCGCTCTCTCTCTCTCAGCCAATCTCGCGCTCTTTCTCTCTCAGTGACTCGCACCCTCTCTCGCTCTCTCTCTCTGTCACTCTTACTCTCTCTCAGTTGTCACGCTCTCTTCTTCGAGTTTTCCTCACTTGATTTTTCATCATCACACGATCTCTCAGTCACCCACTCTCTTTCATCACTCGTCTCTCTCGCCTCTCCTCTCCAGTTCCTCTCAATTTCCTCTTTTTTTTTTTCCAGATTTTCCTCACTCGATCTCTCAGTCTCTCGGTCACTCACTCTCTCACCCGTTCTCTCTCAGTCACTCACTCTCTCTCTCACCCGCTCTGACTCTCGTCTCCCTCAGCTCAGTTTCGCTCTCTCTCAGCTGCTCTCTCTTGCTCTCTCAGTTTGAGGTATTAATATGTGTAAACCCTAATTAAAAAATTTAGGGATTTGACAATTTTTGTTAATTCTATTTATCTGATCTGACTTTGTTGTGATTTTTGGTGGACAGAATTGATTTTGGGATCATAGGAAACGATTGGCTTGCTCTAGGTATTTTCTTCTGATTCTGACTCTGTTGTTGTTTGATTTATTTATGGTGTTGTTGTAATTTCTGGTAATATCTAGGATCATAGAATTGATTTTGGGACAGAAGTGATTTTTTGTTGCTGTTTGATTTATTTGTGGTTTTCAGTTGTTGTTTTATTTGTTATTTTTTGTGGTAGTTTTATTTGTTATTTGTGGTTGCTTTTTTATTTGTAGTTTACACACAGAAATTATTTATGTTAGATATTGAGTAATAATTTAAGTTTTATGATGATTTGTGGTTTGTTTGTGATGATATCAATTATCCTTCTTCTCTTGTTCGCCAAATTGTCTGCACTAGTCCATATCAGATATTAGATTTTCACAAACCACATTCCTTTTCAAGATTAGTTATGTGGTTTGGCAGTTTTGGAATTTATTTAGAATAAAGTGATTCTACTTCAATGGGTCATAAGTTCATTTTCCTGCCTGGATCTAGAGTTTTGCCCTCTGCTTGAATGTGATTGCTGAAGTGATCCATCCTAATTAGTTCAACCAAGTTTTCAGTAATATGGATTTGTAAATTGTGATGCATGATAAATCTGTTTGATGCTCAAGGATCATCTCATGTACTTGCCTTTACGTATAGGTATGCCTGGAATGACTGCTTATGCTGGTTTTTATGAGGTTTGCTCTCCTAAGAAGGGAGGGACAATATATGTTTCAGCATCTGGAGCAGGAGGTCAGCTTGTTGGCCAATTTGAAAAGTTGTCTGGTTGCTTTGTTGTTGGTAGTGCTGGAACCAAAGAAAAGGTGAGTCATTGCAATTTATTGGTCAATGTCAACTTACATTTTAGTAGGAATTCTGTGGCTGTGACTCAAATTAGATGACAATGTTTGGCTTAGAAACAAGTGTTTAGTGATGTGTGCCAAATTGTTGACTGGAAAAATTTAACAAATAAAGGGAACATGTTGAGAAGTACAAATATTGGTGACCAATATTCTTTATTCTCATAATAAAATTTGTAAAATTCATTTAGTTTTATTCTTTAACCTGCGCTTTTATCGTGCCAAGAACTCTCGCTGGCAAAATGTCCAGATCATTTGAAACAGCGTAAGCATATGCTTCTTAATGTCTTTGCACCTTTTTTAAGTTAAAAAGTTCCGTAGGAGGTGATCTGTTCACCATAGTTTTCAAACTCAGTTTATCTTGATTTTTCTTGAATTTCTTTGAACAATGTTGTTTGATTTATTTGTGTTTTTCAGTAGTTTTATTTGTTATTTATGATTTCATTTCGGATTTTGAAAATTTGCATCATTCAATAATGTGATTTGGGGATTTAACAATTTTTGTTAATTCTTTCTATTTATCTAATCTGACTCTGTTGTGATTTTTGGTGGACAGAGGTGCAAATCTAATCTGACTCTCTTATTAATTCATTTGTTTACTAACTGTTTTTATTTGAATTTTCTTTTGAACTTTGCAAATATGCAAATTGTGATTGAGATTACTCTCACAATTTGCTATGAACTGTAATAATAATTAATTTCTGTATTTGGAAATGTGTGGTGGATGATGATTTGCTATGGTTTTAAGGTTTTTTTAAGTATTTGAATGATGAAAACTTCATATATGCAGATTTGTCAAAACTGGAAAAACTATACAGAACTGTCAAAACTTGAATTGTTGAAATCTGAACTAAAAAACAGAATAGGCCTGGAAAACTAAAAAAAAAAAAAAAAGCCTTCAATTGTTGCCTTTGTTGGGCCTCGGCAAGTACCCGAACCGAACCAACCCGGCCCAATCAAATCGGGTTTCACTTAAGTTGAAAATGGACCTAAAAAAGAGGTCCACGGTTTAGCATTTGGGCCTGCCGACAAGCTTGGTTCGGCGTGCGGTTTGGGCCCATAACCGACCCAACCCGACCCGTGCTCAGCCCTACTTTTTTCTATCTCTCTCTCCATGTTCGCATAATGATATTTAGAAGTGGAAACAGATAAGGGGAAAAATCCAATAAGCTTTCTAACTCTTTTTCTAAATCTTTCGCTTACACAACACTTGGATGAGGAAATTTAAGATTATTGAGGAATTTCAAAAGGGATTAACTTTATAATGATGGAAGTTAATGTTGTAAAATTTGGGAAGTTTCTTGGTTGACTATGTATAATAAAATTTAATGTTTATCTTTTAGATGCATTATGGTATTGGCCACATTGTTGAAATGTTATTTTTCTTTTGCCATTTTAATTCTTTGTCGCGTATGAATTGTTGTTAGACCAATTGCTTTCGACTCATTCTATCGTTAGATTTAAAAATATAATAATAGTCGGTTACTTGGACAATTGCGATATATTTCATGAGTGGGAGTTGAGCACCAAACCAATTGGGCTACTCACCATCGACCGTGATATAGAAAATCTATATGACGGTGAATTTATAATGAATTTGCGTAGTTTATGACTTTTTCTAATAGCGACGAAGAAAAAGAAGGGTATAGAAAAGTTACTGAACTTTATAATATCTTCATCATATGCAGTTTATACATACTTTAGGATTGAAGTAATATACTCTCTCTCTCTCTCTCTCTCTGTGATTATGAATGTTTTTCCTCCATCACTATGGGAGAGCGTCCAAACGATCCAAACAATGACAAGGCCTTTGTGTTTTTGAACAGTCTAGTCATATGTTTTTGTCTCAATGCGCAAATTTGGACGGTGGTTGAACAATTAAATAAAAGAAAAACCCACCATACAGCTCTGTATGATTCTCTCACTCACAATCCCTCGATTTGATCTGCGCATAAAGATGGGCACATATTATTTTATAATTGTTAGTTTTTTTGTCCAATTAAAAACCTCCTTTTCCTAATGGGTCGCCACGTACAAATTTGATCCTGAAATATGACTTATTCCATGGAGTACTTCTGTGGTGCTCCGGCTGTACCGGTACAGCCGATCACATGCCTGTCACGTGCCTTTTTTAAAAAACATGGGAAACCTGCTGCTAAGGTCAACAGGTGAAACCTCTTCACTCGCGCATCACAATCGACGCCGTCTTCTTCCTTAACCCTAAACCCTTCTTCCTTAAACTCATCTGGTTCAACTTCAAACAGATTTCTTCGTGGTCTTCAAAGTCATCTTCTTCAACTCTTCTTCTGTAGAAAGTTTCTTCCTCCTCTTTGCAACATCTCTCTCTTCTTTGTCATCTTTGTTAAAAACCCCCTATTTTAGGGTTTGGATTTTGGTGATAATTTTAGGGGTTAGCATTTGGGGTTGATAATAGGAATTTGAATTGAGTTTTTCCAGTCACTGGTGGGTTGTTGGCACTCTTCTCATCTGCAATCGATCCCTTGTGAAAGTATTTGGTATTAGCTCCTTGTGAAAGTAAGTTAACACTATTTTATGTTATTGTTAATTGAAATTTTGTGGTGATAACTTGGGGCAAGATGGGAAGTAGGTTGCTGACATTGATGAGATGAATGGGTTTCTGATTGTGAAAGTGTGGTGAGGTGAAGTGGGTATTGTACATTCTTGGTTGTAATGTTCATGCAATTTTAAATACTGTCATGCAATTGCATATGTCTATATGCAATTATTAATCCTCTGTATGCAAATCGAAGTCACTAAATGCAATTAGAGTATATAGTTTTGTTTTGAAATTATGCAAGTGAGGTGATTTCGTGGTTGGTAGGTAGGTTTGACTGTGGTTTTGAATAATTTGGTATGGAGCGTAAAGTGTTCCGAAAGGATTGAGAATCCCGGGCCAAGAGAGAAATGCATGGGTGGGTTGTGTGCATTATTTGTGCAATGTTATAATGGAGGGTTGATGCACTTGCAAGCAGTGGCGTGCAATTGCATATTAGTATATGCAATTACTAAGAGACTGTGTGCAAATCCAAGTCACCAATGTGATGTTGTGGTGTTTAGGGGGTTTATGGTGTATTATGCTTTGGAGTAGTAGTCAGATTCTCGTCGCTAGACACAATTGCATGATAGTGTTTGCTTTTCAGGTAACTTGGATTTGTTATCATGTTTATATGATGTGAGTGAGGTGATTTTTGGTGCTGTAAATTGCTAATCACTAGTGATTTTGAATTGTTGTTTCAGTTTTTTCACTGAACAATTCCATAAATTAATTATTCAAATTTTGTATTTCTTTTCCCACTGTGCGTTTTCTGCTGGGTTGTTATAGTGCCTCTTGATCTGATTGTATATATATATATATATATAAATACCCATGAGGCCTCTAATTGTGGTGGGAACTTCACATAAGACTTGCAAGTTGATGTTTCAATAATTTGTTTGTTATCTGAAGCCTGGATTGCAAGCATTAGTGCCTGGTATGAAGGACACATTTTAGTCTCTTAAGATATGCCATGTAGAAACCCGGAGATCATATATGTACCCTTTATGTTAGTATGTGTTTGCTTGAATTCCAAATACTTGAAGGGTGCTGATATGTTTAAACTCAACTTTAAGAACTTGAAAGGGAAGATGGGGGTCTGTTGTGTGAACAAAAATTTACTAGGTAGTCAAAATATAGAGCTTCTGTTGGTCAGATTTTTGGTGTATTTGATTAAGCCTTTTTTTTCATTGCATAAATGAAAACCCAAGGCCTTTTAACAAAGTTATTTTCTTTCTGTTTTGCTTGTATTTAAGGTCAAGATCGTGGAGAACAAAAGAAAGGTTTTCTTACATTGTGTTGCTCGTGATCTTCTAAGTGCTAGATAACTTAGTTCATTTTGAGTATTTTTAGTTTTAAATGTAAATTTTATTGTGATTTAAATATCATGTTACAATGATTTAAAAAAGAAGCACGAGAAAAATACAAGGGGTTGTTACAAAAGCACGTTTCAGATATGTTACAGAAGTTTTTTTGGTCATTGGTTGAAATCAAATGCCAGAAAATAACAACATAGCTAAGGAGGTTCTTATTTTGGTCAAAATCAAACTTTCTGCCTAATATCTTTTTTGTTGTTTTTCAGGTCAACCTGAAGCCACCGACATGTTTAGAATGATTATTATGATGATTTGGACCAGGTTTGGGGGTCTCAGGTGGCCTACATTATATTTTAGGACGACTTGAAGCTAAAAAAACCAAAAAAACCCAGCTGCTGATTTGCCCAGAAATTTGAAGATTTTTCGTCACCAAAAGGTTTTAGCGACGGATGTTCATCAGATTTTTCGTGGCTAAACATTTTCTGCGACGGTATTCTTCAAATTTTTCATCACTAAAAGTCAAATTTCCAGATCAACTTTAGACTTATATAGGGTTGATGAACTAAATCAAATAGTTATATGAGTGAAAGAAAACAGCTTATATATAAATTCGCAATAAAAGGATTGAGTCTCATTTTCTATGTATAAGAGTTAATGATCTTAGAAGGAATATAATGAAATTCTTCAAGAACCCATACATCCCTTATTAATATATGGACAACTATCTCTTGAATTGGAAGTTCCTACAAAATAATAGAAATATAAATGCAAGATATAGAAGAGAAATTAATACTTTCTTTTTTGCCATTTTTTTCCTCTGTGATGGAATGAATGTTTTTCATAAGGAATCGGAGAAATATGCGACAATTTTTTTTCAAGAAATCCCCAACGAAAAATACACACTACGCACTCTTTTATATTCGAATCGATCATAACCACTACTACATTCCACGAAATTGTACACCACAAATAAGAGCTAATAAAAAGACTTGCGATCCCATAGAAAGACATTGATCCCTTGTGGAAAAAAAAATTATTTGCTGAGAAGGAAATAAAGATACAAAATTCCTACCAAAATAACTGGACGTTCCAACCAATAAAAACCATAATGAACCTAAAAATAGAATAAAGACCCAGTAGAAATTACTTATTTTTCGAGACCCCACTATAAGTTCTATCCATATACGTTCTGATCTCCAACTCATACTATAACTAGACCTAGTTGCATTTTATTGGAATTGGGAGAATAACAAAAATAAATTTTATTTTCCTTTATTTTTGTTGTTTTCAAAGCAACTCTCATCATCCAGCACTATTATGATGTGAACGTTTAGGGGTAATTCATCGAATTTCTTAGATCCAAACTAAAATAGTAACATCCCTTTCACATGATTTCCGAATACATATAGATAATATTGACTTTACATTTCAGAAATTCTCCCGATCCCGATCTATTTGAAAATAGTTATAATTCATTTATCCGTAATATCATGTTTATACATACATAAGAGCTTATGCCTGAAGGAAGCCACATGTTATACCATATTATACTAAATAGATATCTGTGTTATGATCCAAGTAACGCAACCCCTGCTTAGTTGAACCAGGCATCAACAAGCTGAGCGTATTTTCTAAACATCTCAAAGCTGATCTCAACAAACACAACCTCTTGCAAAAGTAAGTTGGTTCCGGGAACATGCAACTTTACTCAATGAACGCACCCTTTGCATTCTCTTGAACAAATAGCCCGTCTGTTTGAAAAAGTAAGTTTGTTGGGTCCATTTTTCCAGGGAACGGGCAACTTTACACATCGAACGCAACTCCTGCGTTTGCTTGAACAAATAGCTCGTTTGTTTGAAAAAGTAAGTAGATTTGGTCCATTTATCCGGGGAAAAGGAAACTTTACACAACGAACGCAACACTTGCGTTAGCGTGAAAAAATAGACCGTTTGTTTGAAAACGTAAGTTAGTTTGGTTCATTTTTCCGGTGAACGAGTCACTTTACTGAACGAAGGTACCCCTTACGTTCGCTTGAATAAATATCCCATTTGTTTGAAAAAGTAAGTTTGTTGGGTCCATTTTTTCAGTGAACGGGCAACTATACACAACGAACGCAACCCCTGTGTTTGCATGAACAAATAGCCCGTTTGTTTGAAAAAGTAAGTTGGTTGGGTCCCTTTATCGGGGAAACGGGCAACTTTACTAAATGAACGCACCACTTACATTCGCTTGAACAAGCAGTCTGTTTGTTTTAAAAAGTAAATTGGTTGGGTTGATTTTTTTGGGGAACATGTAACTTTACTCAATGAATGCAACCCCTGCGTTCGTGTGAATAAATAGCTCGTTTGTTTGAAAAAGTACGTTAGTTGGTTCCATTTTTTCAGGAACGAGTAACTTTACTCAACGAATGCCCCTCTTGTGTTCGCTTAAACAAATATGCCGTTTGTTTGAAAAAGTAAGTTTATTGGGTCCATTTTTCCAGGGAACGGGCAACTTTACACAACGAATGCAACCTCTGCGTTAGTGTAAAAAAATAGCCCGTTTGTTTGAAAAAGTAAGTTAGTTTGGTCCACTTTTCGGGTAAACAGGGCAACTTTCCTGAACGAACGTACCCCTTACGTTCGATTGAACAAATAACCCGTTTGTTTGAAAAAGTAAGTTGGTTGGGTCCATTTTTCCAGGAACGAGAAACTTTACTCAATGAACGCACCCATTGCATTCGGTTGAACAAATAGTCCGTTTGTTTGAAAAAGTAAGTTTGTTAGGTCCATTTATCCGGGAACGAGCAAATTTACACAACAAACGCAACTCATGCGTTAGTGTGAAAAAGTAGCCCGTTTGTTTGAAAAAGTAAGTTAGTTTGATCCATTTTTCAGGTAAACAAGTAACTTTACTGAACGAACTTACCCATTGCGTTCGTTTGAACAAATAGCCCGTTTGTTTGAAAAAGTAAGTTGGTTGGGTCCATTTTTCCGGGAACGAGCAACTTTACTCAATGAACGCTCCCTTGCATTTGCTTGAACAAACACCTCGTTTGATTGAAAAAGTAAGTTGGTTGGGTCCCCTCTTTCGAGGAACGCGTAACTTTACTGAACGAACGCACCCATTGCGTTCACTTGAACCAATAGCCTGTTTGTGTGAAAAAGTAAGTTGGTTAGGATTCATTTTTCCAAGGAACGAGTAACTTTACTCAACAAACGCACGCCTTGCGTTCGCTTGAAAAAATAGTCCATTTGTTTAAAAAAGAAAGTTAATTGATAATATTTTCCGGGAGCGGAAACTTTATTAAACAAACGCACCCCTTGCGTTCACTTGAACAAACAGCCCGTTTGTTTGAAAACGTAAGTTGGTTGGGTTGATTTTTCTGGGGAACAAGCAACTTTACTTAACGAACTCAACCGCTGTGTCCGCGCTGAACAAATAGTCCGTTTGTTTGAAAAAGTAAGTTTATTGGGTCCATTTTTCCAGGGAACGGGCAACTTTACACAACGAATGCAACCTCTGCGTTAGTGTAAAAAAATAGCCGTTTGTTTGAAAAAGTAAGTTAGTTTGGTCCACTTTTCGGGTAACAGGCAACTTTACTGAACGAACGTACCCCTTACGTTCGATTGAACAAATAACCCGTTTGTTTGAAAAAGTAAGTTGGTTGGGTCCATTTTTCCAGGAACGAGAAACTTTACTCAATGAACGCACCCATTGCATTCGGTTGAACAAATAGTCCGTTTGTTTGAAAAAGTAAGTTTGTTAGGTCCATTTATCCGGGAACGAGCAAATTTACACAACAAACGCAACTCATGCGTTAGTGTGAAAAAGTAGCCCGTTTGTTTGAAAAAGTAAGTTAGTTTGATCCATTTTTCAGGTAAACAAGTAACTTTACTGAACGAACTTACCCATTGCGTTCGTTTGAACAAATAGCCCGTTTGTTTGAAAAAGTAAGTTGGTTGGGTCCATTTTTCCGGGAACGAGCAACTTTACTCAATGAACGCTCCCCTTGCATTTGCTTGAACAAACACCTCGTTTGATTGAAAAAGTAAGTTGGTTGGGTCCCTTTTTCGAGGAACGCGTAACTTTACTGAACGAACGCACCCATTGCGTTCACTTGAACCAATAGCCTGTTTGTGTGAAAAAGTAAGTTGGTTAGGATTCATTTTTCCAAGGAACGAGTAACTTTACTCAACAAACGCACGCCTTGCGTTCGCTTGAACAAATAGTCCATTTGTTTAAAAAAGAAAGTTAATTGATAATATTTTCCGGGGAGCGGAAACTTTATTAAACAAACGCACCCCTTGCGTTCACTTGAACAAACAGCCCGTTTGTTTGAAAACGTAAGTTGGTTGGGTTGATTTTTCTGGGGAACAAGCAACTTTAATTAACGAACTCAACCGCTGTGTCCGCGTGAACAAATAGTCCGTTTGTTTGAAAAAGTAAGTTTATTGGGTCCATTTTTCCAGGGAACGGGCAACTTTACACAACGAATGCAACCTCTGCATTAGTGTAAAAAAATAGCCGTTTGTTTGAAAAAGTAAGTTAGTTTGGTCCACTTTTCGGGGAAACAGGGCAACTTTCCTAACGAACGTACCCCTTACGTTCGATTGAACAAATAACCCGTTTGTTTGAAAAAGTAAGTTGGTTGGGTCCATTTTTCCAGGAACGAGAAACTTTACTCAATGAACGCACCCATTGCATTCGGTTGAACAAATAGTCCGTTTGTTTGAAAAAGTAAGTTTGTTAGGTCCATTTATCCGGGAACGAGCAAATTTACACAACAAACGCAACTCATGCGTTAGTGTGAAAAAGTAGCCCGTTTGTTTGAAAAAGTAAGTTAGTTTGATCCATTTTTCAGGTAAACAAGTAACTTTACTGAACGAACTTACCCATTGCGTTCGTTTGAACAAATAGCCCGTTTGTTTGAAAAAGTAAGTTGGTTGGGTCCATTTTTCCGGGAACGAGCAACTTTACTCAATGAACGCTCCCCTTGCATTTGCTTGAACAAACACCTCGTTTGATTGAAAAAGTAAGTTGGTTGGGTCCCCTTTTTCGAGGAACGCGTAACTTTACTGACCGAACGCACCCATTGCGTTCACTTGAACCAATAGCCTGTTTGTGTGAAAAAGTAAGTTGGTTAGGATTCATTTTTCCAAGGAACGAGTAACTTTACTCAACAAACGCACGTCTTGCGTTCGCTTGAACAAATAGTCCATTTGTTTAAAAAAGAAAGTTAATTGATAATATTTTCCGGGAGCGGAAACTTTATTAAACAAACGCACCCCTTGCGTTCACTTGAACAAACAGCCCGTTTGTTTGAAAACGTAAGTTGGTTGGGTTGATTTTTCTGGGAACAAGCAACTTTACTTAACGAACTCAACCGCTGTGTTCGCGTGAACAAATAGTCCTTTTGTTTGAAAAAGTAAGTTAGCTGGGGCCTTTTTCGGGGGAACTAGAAACTTTCCTGAACGAACGCACCCCTTCGTTCGCTTGAATAAATAGCCCGTTGGTTTGAAAAAGTAAGTTAATTGGGTTCTTTTTTCCGTAGAACGGGAAAATTTACCGGAAAGTCCTACGAACTCCGTGTGACGTTCTCTACACTATCAAGCTATAAAAATACAATTTCACTCAGAAAAATATAAATTGATGACAAAAACTCACATTTATTTCTAAACAATTTAAAACACTAGTTGATGCTCTATAATATAACACTCATGTTCTTTGTTTCGAGGATTACCGTGGACATAAATATGTGAAATCATGATTTTAGACCTCCATAGTCAAAGACAATGTCGTAAGTAGTTTGTAACAATTTTCGGTATATTTTTCTGATTTTTAATTAATTTTTTATGATTTTTTTAAGATAAACTTGGAAAAAAATAAAGAAAATGAAATGTGGTGCAATCGTCCGACGCCACCTGTCGAAAACAATGACTGCTCTCTTTTCAGCTGCAGCGACGTGTGATTCTCTATAATTTAATATTAGTTTTCTTGGATTTCACTTCTAAAATTCATTAAAAAATAATTAAAAATCAGAAAAATACACCGAAAATTGATACAAACATTTTGACTATGGAGGTCTAAAATTATGATTCCACTTATTTTGTCTTTGAAACAAAGTTGAGTTTTTGTTATCATTTTCAAATTGTATAAGTCAAAATTATATTTTTGGAGTTTGAGGGCGTGGAGAATGTCACAAGAAGTTCGTATCAATTTTCGGTGTATTTTTTGGATTTGTATTTAATTTATTATCAATTTTATAAGTTAAATCCTAGAAAAATAGTATTAAATCATGTGGGGCGAAACATGGCGGAAGCTGAATGGGGAGTAGTCAGTGTGTCTGATGGCTATCCTCCTGTCATTTTGCCACGTGTCAGTTTTGATACTTTTATCAAATTTATGTTTAAAAATTCATACAAAATTAATTAAATATCAGAAAAATACACAGAAAATTGATACAAACTCCTTATAACATTATCTTCGATTATAAAGGTCTAAAGTCATGATTTCATATATTTGAGTTCATGGTAAGCGTTAAAATCAAAGAACACGAGTGTTATGTTATAGAACATAATTTAATGTTTTGGTTTGTTTTGAAACAAAGTTGAGTTTTTGTTATCATTTTCAAATTTTATAAGTCAAAATTATATTTTTGGAGTTTGAGGGCGTAGAGAATGTCACAAGAAGTTCGTAACAAATTTCGGTCAAATTTTTGGATTTGTATTTAATTTATTATCAATTTTATAAGTTAAATCGTAGGAAAATAGTATTAAATCGTGTGGGGCGACACATGGCGGAAGCTGAATGGGGCGCAGTCAGTGTGTCTGATGGCTGTCCTCCTGTCATTTTTCCACGTGTCAGTTTTGATACTTTTATCAAATTTATGTTTAAAAATTCATAAAAAATTGATTAAATATCAGAAAAATACACCGAAAATTGCTAAAAACTCCTAGTAACATTATCTTCAATTATAAAGGTCTAAACTCATGATTCCACATATTTGAGTTCATGGTAAGCTTTAAAATCAAAGAACACAAGTGTTATGTTATAGAACATAATTTAGTGTTTTGGTTTGTTTTGAAACAAAGTTGAGTTTTTGTTATCATTTTCAAATTTTATAAGTCAAAATTATATTTTTGGAGTTTGAGGGCGTAGAGAATGTCACAAGAAGTTTGTACCAAATTTCAGTCAATTTTTTGGCACCAAAGTTCGCCCTCGATTGAAAGTACAAAATATGTCTACTTATGCCAGTACAATAAAATATGATCCATTATTTTTATTTCGGTTTGCGACAGTCACTCTTGTATTGCATCACCAAAATGCAATTGCATGTGTGTTATGCAAACGCTACTCGCCTGTGAGCAAACTCCACATAGCTTAAAAACGCAAAGCTAATGAATGTATGGTGCAAAGACAAAGAAAAGCAAGTAACTACTTCATTATGACCTTATGCCTATTATTAAATATTAGGGTTAACCACATTATGGTTTACGAAATTAGGGATATTTTTTAATGTGATTCGTACTACATGACAATTTTTATTACTAGGTATTTTCGAATAATTGGTCCTTTTGTAATATAATATGTTCGGATTATTGCCCATTACCGTTTATCATGCTTTGTATTTCGGATAATTGCTCCCTTCCATTTATAGTAAAAAATATGTCTAATTATGCCTGTACAATAAAATATGATCCATTTTTCTTATTTTCGTTTGCGCACAGTTACTCTTGCATTGCATCACCATTATGCAATTGCATGTTTGCAATGCAAACGCTGCTCGACTATTGGCAAACTCTTCAGAGCGTAAACATGAAGCTAATGAATGTATAGCACAAAGACGAAGAAAAGCAACCAAAATACATGCATTTACATTAACTCATTACCCAAAATACATTCAACTCTTAAACCAGAAAAAGAGGGTTGTTTGAACTCTTACTTGATGTTTCCAAATTTTCAACGATACTCCTTACACTTCCTTTCTCCACCAACTCAAATGTCGTCGTTCACACAATTTGAACAAATCAACTAAATACCTCTCAATTTGGTGACTATTACATCATGGAGGCTGGACCCATCATCAATTCCGTAACGATTACCTTTTTGCAGATCAGTTTTGGGCAAGCATAGAGAAGAGTTGAGTACCTCGCTTAGGCAGAGTCGCCAACTTTGTCTTCATTTTTCTCATGGACGACCTCAATTCGGTGAGCATTAGCTTTCTGCAGATGCGTTTTGGCCAAGCACAGACAAAAGTCGGAGGCGCTCAGATTTGGGAAAACAGAGAGAGGGTTTGGTGGGCAAGCAGAGAGAAGAGTTGGAGGTGCTTAGGATTGGATTTAGGCAAGTAGGGAAAAGAGCTGGAGGCTGTTACGATTGGATTTGGAGATAAGACTTGGAGCGAGTGTCGTCTTCCACCTCCAGAGCATGCGTCCCGGTTCTGTTACCCTAGTAAGAGTCACATGTGACTCACGTGCTCAATACAAAAGGGTTGAATAGGTTATCCAGTCATTCAATCACAGCCATCCATTTTTGAAATGCAAACTCAGCCCTTGGATAAGTGGCTGTACCGGTACAGCCGATGCACCACAGAATTTTCCTATTCGATGAGTCATTTTTCCCGGAGTGATTTTTAAAATTAATTTTATCAAAAGCAAACCCACTTTTTAGTTCATTGCCATCATTAGTCTTTGTACATTTGGAGTTCGAGGTGGCGAATCTCAATGGTGATTATTAAATGAACATATGCGCATGGAAACCAAAATTTAGAACAAGTCAGCTGACTATTAACCATGCATCATGGTTATTTGATAAGAAAAATCTTTGGATAAGTATTTTCTGATATAAACCAATGCTTAGTTGATAAAATTGTAATTTTAGTGGTTTATATCTATATAGAGGAGTACAATTTAAACTTCCGTCCTCGTCTCTTGGAAGCTCAGGATCGGCTCTAACTATAATACAGTTTGAAGTGTAAAATAATTAGTTTCCCTCACACAATATTTACTAATTAATATTTGATGTAAATTTTATCTGTAAAGATGGAGGCCATAAACAAACTAGCTTTGAACAATTAGCTTTGCGATTTACGTGACATGTGCAAAATTTGGCAAGGTGGGACAGATCTCATGATCAATGTGATAAAGAAAGGTAGGAAGGGATTCACTATGTTTTTTGTATCGTTTTGACGAAGGAATGAATCTACTTGATATGGAGAGCAGCAATGGCTGCAAGTGTATAATATTATAGGGTAATAGTGGGAAAGGAAAAGAGTATCCAGACAATGTGTGTGGTGTGGAATAAGATATATGTTGAGCATTTCTACTCTAAATGACGCACCTGATGATGCCAAAACAGAATGAAAAATAAATAAATACACAAATGAGGCATGAAGTGGACATGAACATGCAAACAGATCATTTTGTCCAGAATTGTATTGATCATTTTAAAGATAAGACGAAATAAACAGAGGGTTAGCACTGCCCCCTAATAAATTATAATTTTCATGTAGATTTGATCTCGGTGACAAGTTATCTTGGAAGTTTAACTATATATAAAGTTTTTTCACCTTTTTTTCAATTAAAAGGAAAAACAGACGGTCTTTAAATTTGAATTATGAATGAAACTAATTGCCTCTCTCAAAAAAGGAAAAACATATAGAAGCTATTATATTATTAAACTAAAGCAACGAAGACTGCATTTCCTTTTATAAGATTTGACTTTTGATATGGAAAATAGACAAAGGTAGCTCATCCCTCCCAAGACTAGACAAAAAAATTTGCCTTGACCATTTGGGTTGGTTTTCGATATAGGTGGAAAAATTACAACTTTTTGTTGCCACACCATGCAAATGGGCAACTTTTAATTTATTTAAACCAGTATACAATGTACTGCTATTAAACCTAGCTAGCCAAAAGCAGTACCTTATTCTTATAATACCCAACTCTACTCTCAGAGCGAAAAAAATAATTAAACAAGATAAAAGCACTCCCATTTATGCATATTGGATCGATCATTTGTGGTGCTGAGGATCTGGTCCTCCTGGTGAGCGTCTATCAGTAGAAGGGAGGTGTTGCACCCTTTGATAATGCGCAAGTAACTGATGCAAAAGACGTCGGCTGTCTAGTCGTAGGACATGCCGTTTATACATGGCCGGCTGCTGCCCTTCAACTATACGCCGTCCCCCAGAAACAGACCATAAAGCTAAGAATATCAACAAGAAGAGGGCCAATGTGCGTGCCATTGCGAGCTACAGAGGGTATAACTTATGAAGATGGGTTTAATTCACAAAGGAGAATTAAGGGCTACAAAAACTTATAATGCCAAGTGTAGAGGAACTGGAGAGAGGGGGCCAAGTAGGTCAAATGATTTTGAGTGCCCCAAATTTATAGGGAAATTAAGGATAGTGGGGTCGATGATAAAACAGATTTGTGGTTGAATTAGACGACAAAATGGCCATCATCACCACCATACATTGTCTTGTATACATGGTGTGGCTTTTAGCTGTGGATTATCTGTGTTGTTTTTGCTTTTTGGCTCTTTCCTTTAGCTAGCTTTTGTTTTGTCCTCTATATCCTCATTGAACAATGCCCTGCCTCCCCAAAACGATATGGACAAGGGTAAAGCTTAGTCATCATCTCCTATTATTTATTTCCACGCTTGTACATTATTAATTTTTAAATTAAGCCAGAGATTAAGCAATAAATCCAGCAAGAATATTAATATTAATGTATATATCCCATTTACGGATTTGGAATAAATGTCAAGTATCATAGTTCTGGAAAATAACAGTATATATTTTCCAACGGTTTTAGTTTCTTGTCTGGATTCTCGTTCAGTGATTCAACTAACCCATTTTTTGTCTTCTCTTCATTAATTTAACATTGTCAGCTATTGTTATCGATGTGTATATTCTTGTTAATGTATTACACTATCCTTCATTTCTCTCTCTCTCTCTCTCTCTCTCTCTCTCTGTGCAGAACATTATGCAGCTTCAGTAGCTGTCGCTATAACGAGATAAAAAATCATGATGAGAGCACCTTTTCAAAGAAAAAGACGCTATTCTGTTTGCCCAAATCACCTTCGTCCTAGAAATACGTTAAGAGATTGTACTAGTTACAAGAGTGTCACTATTAACACTTGAGAAAGTACTCTAATAAAATGATCAAATAAAAGCAAATTTGCGCCTCAAGTAACCTGACTTCTAATCAAACCACTACGCTATGAGTGGCTGAGTTAGATTAATTCTTTTCTATGCCTTGATTGATAGTTCTTCACAATTTATCTAGTGCAAATAAGATCAAAGGAATCAGACCAAGTTCAAAACAAATAGACTAAAAAGTAATTAGGGTTTAAATTGATATGTTTATTCTTCTCAAAGAGAAATATATATACTACATACAGAGTGAGTACAAATAGGAAATATGTACAAAATCTCATAATTCTACTCAAATTAAATAATTACAATATAAAATATAAATTATATTCATAATAGGAACAAATTCTACTCATAATATGAATGTTGACTTTGACTCACGCCAACACTCTCCCTCAAGTTGGTGCATAGATATTGGTAATGCCCAACTTGTCAAGTGAGTCTTCAAATTGACGCTTTGACATGGCATGTGTCAACATATATGCAAGCTGCTCCGAAGAAGGCACAAAAGGTATAGAAATTAACTTATGCTCCAGCTTCTCCACAATGAAATGCCAATCAACTTCTACATGCTTAGTTCGATCATGTTGCATCGGATTGTTAGCAATTTCAAATGCAGACTGACTATCACAGTGGAGCTTTGTAGCAGAATCCGGTCTAAACCCAATTCAGGTAAGTAACCACCTCAACTACAGTATTTCACAAACCCCTTGAGCAATACCTCTCTACTGAGACTCTCCAGAGAACCGAGACACAACGTTTTGCTTCTAGCTATGCCACATAACTAGGTTACCGCCAACAAAGGTAAAGTAACATGATGTAGAACATCTATCTGTAATATTCCCTGCATAATATGCGTCAGTGTAACCCTCTAGATCCAAGTGGCCATTTTTCTTAAATAATAAACCTCTCCAGGACCAGACTTTAAGTAACTCAGAATACGCATCACAGCAGTCATATGATCCTTACTAGGTGAATGCATAAATTGGCTAGCAATGCTTACCGCATAGGCCATATTAGGGCGTGTCAGTGATAAATAAATAAATCTCCCAACCAACCTTTGGTATCTTTCTTTGTTAGTTGGGACCTGATCCACATAAACCCCAAGTTTATGATTCTTAACAATAGGTGTATCAGCTTGGTTTACAGTCAAGCATTCCAGGAATCTGCTAGAGGTCCATGACATACTTCCTTTGTGAAAGAAATAAGCCATATTTAAATCGAGTGACTTCCACTCCTAGAAAATATTTCAGATTGCCCAAATATTTCGTCTCAAATTCAGATGCTAAACGCGCGTTAGGTTCCTCAATTTCTCCAGTATCATCACCAGTTACAATCATATCATCAACATAAATAATCAACAAAGTCACCTTACCAGCCTTATGTTTAATGAATAGAGTATGATCAGTATTGGCCTATTGGTAATCAAATTTCTTCATAGTTGCAGTAAATCTGTCAAACCATGTCCAGGAGGAGACTGCTTTAACCCATCCAGATTTGATATTGGTGATAAGTTATCTTGGAAGTTTAACTATATATAAAGTATTTTACTTTTCTTTCAATTAAAAGGAAAACATACGGCCTTCATATCTAAATTATGAATGAAACTAATCGCCTTTCTCTCAAAAAGGAAAAACATAAAGAAAAAAAAAGAAAGAAGCTATTATATATATTATTTAATAACTAAAGCAACGAAGATTGCATTTCCTTTTATAAGATTTGACTTTTCATATGGAAAATAGACAAAGGTAGCTCATTCCTCCCAAGACTAGACAAAAGAATTTGCCTTGACCATTTGGGTTGGTTTGGATATAGGTAAAGTACAACTTTTTGTTGCCACACCATGCAAATGGGCAACTTTTAATTTATTTAAACCAGTATACAATGTACTGCGATTAAACTAAGCAGTACCTTATTCCTCTAGGAGCTTATAATACCCAACTCTACTCTCAGAGAACAAAAAAGAAAAAAAAAACAAGATAAAAGATAAAAGCACTCCCATTTTTGCATATTGGATCGATCAGTAGTGGTGCTCAGGATCTGGTCCTCCTGGTGAGCGTCTATCAGTAGAAGGGAAGTGTTGCACCCTTTGATAATGCGCAAGTAACTGATGCAAAAGACGTCGGCTGTCTAGTTGGACGACATGCCGTTTATGCATGGCCGGCTGCTGCCCTTCAACTATACGCCGTCCCTCGGAAACAGACCATAAAGCTAAGAAGATCACCAAGACGAGGGCCAATGTGCGTGCCATTGCGAGCTATAGAGGGTATAATTTATGAAGATGGGTTTAATTCACAAGGGAAAAATAAGGGCTACAAAACCTTATAATGCCAAGTGGTAGAGGAAGTTGAGAGAGGGGGCCAAGTAGGTCAAATGATTTTGAGTACCCTAATTTATAGGGAAATTAAGGATAGTGGGGGTCGAGGATAAAACAGATTTGTGGTTGAATTAGACGACAAAAATGGCCATCATCACCACCATACATTGTCTTGTATACAATATATATACATGGTGTGGCTTTTAGCTGTGGATTATCTGTGTTGTTTTTGCTTTTTGGCTCTTTCCTTTAGCTAGCTTTTGTTTTGTCCTCTATATCCTCATTGAACAATGCCCTGCCTTCCCAAAACGATATGGACAAGGGTAAAGCTTAGTCATCATCTCCTATTATTTATTTCCACGCTTGTACATTATTGATTTTTAAATTAAGCCAAAGATTAAGCAGTAAATCCGGCAAGAATAATAATATTAATGTATATATATAAAAGATTGAGCATATATATGCCAAGATTGAGCTCGGTTTTTTTGGTCTTGTTTTTGTTGGGGTTAATTTTCCCAGCAGGACAAAGGTTATCGTTTTTGAAATTTTATATCCTAAAATGTTCATTGCCACATGTTAATTAGTCAATTAATGTGTTAATTATGTAGTCAATTAACATGTGTTAATTATGTAGTCAATTAATGTTTGGCACCTACAATATTTGGGGGGCTTGACTAGGTTGGTTGCCTAACTTGGTTGGTTGCCTAACTTGGGGGCTTAGGAACTTGTATATATATGTGTTGATTGTAAGTAATGAAAAACATAAGAAAGAATTCTAAACCAGAAAATCTTTACACAAATCTCTACACTTTGTTTGGCATGGTATCAGAGCAATCGATTTTGGTTGCCTCTGCATAACCTTGTTCTTACCTTGTTCTTGCCTTGTTCTACCTTGTTCTTACCTTGTTCTTGCCTTGTTCTACCTTGTTCTACCTTGTTCTTACCTTATTCTTGCCTTACCTTGCCTCTACTTAATCTTGCCTTTACTTCTTTGCTCCTATATTGTTCCAACACAAAACTTGTGTTGAGTTCCCTTGGTTGTTTTATCCTTCCGCTGCATATACTTATCTCGACTTATCTCATGGGTGACGCCTCCGACTCCTCCAAGGCTAACTCCTCTACTCCACCAGTCCGCTCCTCTCACGACTACCCTTCTCAAATCACTCCAGATAAGTTGGATGGGTCCAACTACTCTGCATGGTCTCGTAGTGTTCGTTTGGCCATAACAAGTCGGCGTATGGCTGGTTTCATTAATGGTAAAAAATCTGCCCCTGCCATTGATGACCCCAACTATGACACTTGGGATGAAGACAATTGTTTGGTGCAGTCATGGCTCCTCAATTCCATGACCAAGAATGTTCGTGCCTTATTTGATCACTGCCCAACAGCTTGTAAGGCGTGGGAAGCAGCTCAGAAAACCTATACTGTTACTCAGAATAGCTCTAAGTTGTACCAGCTCCGCCGTCAGCTTCAGTCACCACCTCTCAGAATGGTGAGCCTGTGAGTGTTTTCTATGAAAAATTGCATCTAATTTGGCAGGAAATCGACGTCCTTCGTCCTTGTAAGCACACCAATCCTGATGGTGTGGCGCTTCACCAACAAGCACTCGAAGCCGATCGAGTGTACGATTTCTTGGGAGGACTCGATCCTCAATATGATTCAGTCCGTAGCCGGATCCTTGCTATGAACCCAATACCACCTGTCCTTGAAGCTTATGCACTTGTGATGGAGGAAGATAGTCGCCAATCCTCCATGCTTGGAAGTAGCAGTGCCATGACGGTCAAGCCCTATCGGGCACCCCACCGTGCATCCTCCGGGCTGCCCCCTCGTGGCCTTAAACCTGATGATGCAAAAGGAACTCGAAAATGTACCCATTGTGGTGGTGATCACCTTGTCGAAAAATGCTTTAAACTTCATGGTTATCCTGAGTGGTGGGATACACACAAGACCCGCAATATGACACCCAAAGCTGCTTGTGTCATGACTGCCGATGCATCCCCGTCTCCTGCCTTGCTCTCTGACTCCAAACCCAACTCAGGTATGCATCCCACTACATGGATAATTGATACTGGTGCCACTGATCATATGACTTTTGACTCTCACCTTTTCTCTAAACTGTCTACTCAGTCCCGTCATCCTTACATTACTAGTGCCAATGGGGTCCCTTCTAATGTTGTTGGAGAAGGAACCATATCACTTTCCCCTTCTCTAGTTTTACCCCATACACTCTTAGTTCCGTCTATTAATTGCAATTTATTATCAGTTGGAAAATTACTTGATTCACATAATTGTTATGCCACCTTCTATCCTTCTCATTGTACATTTCAGGATCTTTTGACTCACGAGACGATTGGGCATGGTAAACGGAGAGGGGGGTTGTATTCCTTGACAGTTTCACCACCACCACCACCACGTGCCGCTCATACTCATGTTCCAAACTCACATGCTCGCCAACAGATTTGGCTCTGGCATCGTCGCTTAGGACATCCATCTTTTGCTTATCTTCGCCGGTTATTTCCATCTTTATTTCGAGGTCTAGTTGATCAAAAATTTCAGTGTGAAACGTGTGTATTGGCCAAAAGCCATCGTGCCGTATTTCCCTCAAGTGATAATAAAACAGAATTTCCTTTTGAATTGGTTCACTCTGATGTTTGGGGTCCTGCTAAAATCTCTTCTCATGGCAAAAGATGGTTTGTTACATTTATAGATGACTGCACCCGCATGACATGGGTGTACTTGCTCGCCCATAAAAGTGATGTTACTACCACAATCCGTGAATTCCATGCTATGATCACCACTCAGTTCCAAGCATCCATCAAAGTGTTCCGGTCAGACAATGGTGGGGAGTATGTAAATGGTGCCTTGGCTCAATTCTTTAAGGACCAAGGCATCATCCATCAAACCTCCACACCCTTCACTCCACAACAAAATGGTGTCGCCGAACGAAAGAATCGCCAATTACTTGAAGTTGCCCGTGCCTACATGCTTGATAAATCAGTTCCTCACCACTTATGGGGTCATGCTCTTCTCTCTCTAGTCTATGTGATTAATCGAGTGCCTAGTAGTGTTCTGGATTTCCAAACTCCACTAGATACCTTGGCTCATCACATCTCTCTTCCTACCATCCTCAAGTTGCCTCCTCGTGTGTTCGGTTGTGTTGTTTATGCTCATGTTCCTTCTCATCAACGGAGTAAGCTGGATCCGTGTGCCCTCCGATGTGTGTTTGTTGGATATGGCTTGAATCAAAAAGGTTACAAGTGTTACCATCCTCCTACTCAAAAGCTCTTTGTCACTATGGATGCCACTTTTCATGAAGATTTAGCCTACTTTGTGGTTTCCAAGACCCCTTCTCTTCAGGGGGAGAGGGGGAGTGAAGAGAAGGACTCATCATTTGAAGAGACGATCGGAAAATATCCTGAAAAAAATGGAGAAGTGCCTCGGGCAACCGGTCACGAAGAATCCAGCGACCAGTCGCGTTTTCATAGAGTTGAAAATCCTGAAGATCCTGATCTTCTCAGTTCTAACCTTAAGTGAAGACCTTGAGACTATGGAACCAGAAGGTGATCCAGCTACCCCAGATGATCAACTACAAAATACAACCCCTCTTGCCCTGCCACAGCATCATTCGTCTAGTGATGAAGAAGTACTTGAGGTAATCATTGAGCCACCTAATGTTGCACCATATACACTTCCACCTAGATCCACTAGGGGAAAACCTAAACCTCAATATTGCCCTGACCTTAATGCTAAATCTAAATACCCCATCAATAACCATGTGTCCACTCATAGATTGTCAAAGTCATATGCATCATTTGTCAATCAATTATCTACTGTATGTGTTCCAAGTAAGTGGCAGGATGCTGTGACAGATTCTAGATGGACTGAAGCAATGGCAATTGAAATGGAAGCTTTGAAAAAGAATTCTACATGGGAAATGGTTCCTTTACCACATGGGAAGAAACCAGTTGGATGTCGGTGGATATACACTATTAAATACAAAGCTGATGGATCCATAGACCGATACAAAGCTCGATTAGTGGCCAAGGGATATACACAAACATATGGAATTGACTACCAGGAGACGTTTGCACCAGTTGCCAAAATCAATCCTGTACGTGTTCTCATATCCTTGGCTGCAAATCTTGATTGGCCACTACTGCAATATGATGTAAAGAATGCATTTCTTCATGGGGACTTACAAGAAGAAGTATATATGGATCCACCACCAGGGATTCCTATGACATCCGGTCCTAATACCGTATGCAAGCTAAGAAAATCTCTGTATGGGCTAAAGCAATCACCCCGAGCCTGGTTTGGGAGATTTACTGATTCCATGAAGCGATTTGGGTACACTCCGAGTAGCTCAGATCACACATTGTTCTTAAAGCATCGTGGTGAAAAGCTTACGGCCCTGATCATCTATGTAGATGATATGGTGGTTACCGGTAATGACAATGAAGAGATGCAGAATCTCCAGAAGCTCCTTGGAAGTGAATTTGAGATGAAGGAACTGGGTGAGTTACAATATTTTCTTGGCATTGAGGTTGCTAGATCTAAACATGGCATATTTCTATCCCAAAGAAAGTATGTGTTAGATTTGTTGACAGAAAACAGGAATGCTGGATTGCAAGCCAGCTGACACACCTATTGAACAGAATCACAAATTGGGAATGTATCCAGATCAAGCTCCTACTGATAAAGAAAGGTATCAAAGGTTAGTTGGGCGATTGATTTATCTATCCCACACACGCCCTGACATAGCTTATGCTGTGAGTATGGTAAGCCAATTCATGCATCAACCAAGTGAAGCTCACATGAATGGAGTAATACGGATAATGCGATACTTGAAGACTGCCCCTGGAAAAGGATTGATGTTCTCCAAACATACACACATGGATCTTGAAGGATACACTGATGCTGATTGGGCAGGGTGTATCACGGATAGACGTTCAACTTCTGGATACTTTACATTTGTGGGTGGCAACTTAGTTACTTGGAGGAGTAAGAAACAAAGAGTTGTAGCAAGATCCAGTGCTGAAGCTGAGTTTAGAGGAATGGCTCAAGGAGTATGTGAATTGCTTTGGTTGCGGAGATTACTAAAGAATCTTGGCATTAAACAAGTGAATGCCACAAACCTATATTGTGACAATAAAGCTGCCATCGAGATAGCACATAATCCAGTACAACACGACCGTACTAAACATGTGGAAGTCGATCGACACTTCATCAAAGAAAAATTGGAAAAAAAGATGATTAAGTTTCCGTTTGTAAACTCAGAAAATCAACTGGCTAATGTTCTGACAAAGGCAGTGTCAAGTAGAGTTTTCAATGAGGCCATTGACAAGTTGGGCATGCGTGACATCTTTGCACCAACTTGAGGGGGAGTGTTAATTAGTCAATTAATGTGTTAATTATGTAGTCAATTAACATGTGTTAATTATATAGTCAATTAATGTTTGGCACCTACTATGTTTGGCACCTACAATATTTGGGGGGCTTGACTAGGTTGGTTGCCTAATTAGTTTGGTTGCCTAACTAGTTTGGTTGCCTAATTAGTTTGGTTGCCTAACTTGGTTGGTTGCCTAACTTGGGGGCTTAGGAACTTGTATATATATGTGTTGATTGTAAGTAATGAAAAACATAAGAAAGAATTCTAAACCAGAAAATCTTTACACAAATCTCTACACTTTGTTTGGCACCACATGGCTCCGATTACGGATTTGGACTAAATGTTAAGTATCATTGTAGTGAAAAATAACAGTATATATTTTCCAACGGTTTTAGTTTGTTGTCTGAATTCTTTTTAAGTGATTCAACTAACCCATTTTTTTGTCTTCTCTTCATTAATTTAACATTGTTGGCTATTTTTTATCGATGTAGCATGGCCAGCCCTATGTGTTGTTTAGGCTTTGTTGGGCTTCTCACTTAAGTTGTATGATACAACTTAACTTTAAAAGCCCACTGGGTCCAATCCAAAGAGTGCTTTACTCGATGTACGATCTAGTGGGTTCTAAATGGCGAGGCAGTAGGCGATACATGAACTCTTCTTTATCAATTATGAACCCAATTACATAACGTCCTCAGGGCTTCCATAAATCATGGCTAACGATCTAGCAACACACGTACCATGATTACCATGGCCAAAATAGGATGTGTGAGAGAACCCATTCAATTGGAATCACAATGTAATATGGTTGTTCTATTTTACAATATACTATAGTTCACATTAATAGGATACAACATTCATGTCAAATTCCTAATGTGAACATTCTCATCTTATATGATTCATTTGGGCATGATTGGAAACATCATTACTCAATCAAGCCTCATACCAAAGCCAGAGATTACCGAATCATATCTTAGAGTATTATCTCCATTTACCGAAAGTCGAGATCCTTTATGAATTAATCAAGAGCCTGGACCATACCTTGGAGTCATGCCCCCAAGTGAACTTGACTATTCAGCATGATTAAAGGCCTAAGTATCTTCCATAAGACAACGATAGCCCATCAGGTCTAAAGACTAACTTTGTAGTATTGCAACTACGAAAATCTTGTTTTACATGTGGATAAAACTTCCATACAATATTTCTAGGTCGATCGTGTTCAGTGCACTCATTCTCTAATGAGCACCCATACACTTATCTTAGTGTCCACTACATAAATGACTTGAGACTAGTCATCCTCCCAATTGAGTAGATATAGTGCATGATGGTCTTTACGAATCGTCAATAATGTTGAGTTGAGCAATCCTACGACTAGGAACCTTTTAGGCTATGAGCTTGAGAGGAAGGGTCTCATGGATCTAACTTCTTTAGAACACTGTCCTCGTCTCATAGCCTAATGGACTTATCGTTCAACATGTTCAACATATATAGATGTCAATATGACACTTGTAAACACACTTAAAATCCACACCATGCTTTAGATAAGCTTCAATACATATCTTTCAATATACAGGTCTTCAGACACCATGTCGTCCACAACAACGAGAAACCAGCCACCCAGAGACTGCATAAAACCCAACCTCTATCAAATGAAGAATGTAACAATTCTTGGAAACCAAGAACCTTCTTCTACAATTCTTATACTCTAAGTTTGATTTAGGCATCGAATGCCCTTATTCATACAGTACAAAAATTGAGAGTGCAAATTACAAGTGAGACTCTGCCAAATTTAGTAAAAGTCAAATCATTAGTTTGTCCCAGGACATGAGTTAAAGAGAAGTATAGCTACTGGACCTGAGATCAGGGTGGGTATTGGACATGCTCGGAACTCTAACTTGGGTTGTATGGAATCCAGGGTGGATGTTGACAGCAAGGGAGGCCCTTTGTCTCATACCACATATTGTGCTTAAGGACTCAATTGTCTTTCGTTTATTGGTTTTCAAGATACAAAGGTGGTTTCAAGATAAGGTAATGCTAATGAGACCATCTTTATGTACCACAATTGTATACCATCTGATGTGAAAGATGATGTGACATGCCAAATTATTTAATACAATTACATATATTTTAAATTTTCGTTCTCCCCTAATTAATGATCCGATCCCGTAAGATTTATTTTTAATCTTTCGTCTTCTTCCTCCTCCCTCTCACCCTTTTCATACAACAATTTCTTATCATCGGCCCCTTCGAAAGTTCTCCCTCTTCATCATGGGCAGGTGCATTACGAATGCAGCACCATGATTCACGCATCCCTTCCATTCTACATTGTAGATCTAGATCTGAAGAGTGAGTTGAGATAAATAAAGAGCTCTTGGAATTTGGTACACAATTGCTAGATCGCTCGTCGCCTTGTCGACAACCCCAGTCTGCTGAAGACGACGATGACGACGACGACGCTAATATCCTCTCTCTCTCTCTCTTCTCTCTCTCTCTCTCTCTCTCTCTCTCTCTCTCTCTAATATTTTTTGATGCAACAAAAACTTCCCATCGATCTAAAAAATGAAATGGAATCGCAACTAAAAAGATAACCCACAAAAACTCACCTTCTCGGAAAATTCATCGCCATGTTTTTCTTGTTTGGATAGGTTGATAATTTTGGAAACCCATTATGATCCCTTTTTTTAAGACTTCAACAAGGAAAGGTAGTTGGGTTTTGATTCTAAAAATTATATTATTTCATATTTACAAGAACAATTTAGTTAGATTTCTGAGGGAGTCCACAAAGATATAAAGTTTTTATCGAATTAGTTGCTTTTTCCACCACATTTTAGCGACTAGTTTTTATTTTTATTATTTTGTTTTGCTGCGAAATTGACCACTAGTTGCAGGCCCGTAAGAGACAAAGAACAAAAAATGGCAGCCAACATGAGGAAAGGGGTTGATATTCTGTTTAACACCTATTGGGGAAATAATCTCGCGGGAAAATATTCGCTTCTAGATCCTTCAACCTTCGATCTTCCTTCTCTCTCCTTCTCGATTCTTGTAAAAAAGATTGGAGTAAATAGACCACACCCGGGGGGTGTTGGCCAAAGGCCCTCCAATGCCTAAGTTAGTTCGAGTGTTTGTAGGAAAACAATAGCTAAGCAAAGGGTACGGAGTTGTATGTATGGTGTGAACCGGGCGGCCGGAGCCGTGTGTGGTGGCCAGAGTCGTGTGGAGAAAATATGGAGAGTGGAGAGGGAGAGAGAGAGAGCTTCGGGTATCAGGAGTAGGTTTAGATGTCGGGTTTTTGAAGTCCCTTGAATGATGAATGAAGTCATCTATTTATAGGAGCCTCGGGGCTAGGGTTTCGTAGCCTCGGGGCTAGGGTTTCGGAGATATTGAGTCGGACTTGATTACATCCTTTTATCATGTGACATTTCTACAATTATCTCTAAATAGTAAAGAAATAACAAAAGAAAACTTCTCTTTACGAAAAGAACTACTGTTAGTTGATTAAAAGAAGAAGGAAAAAAAAAAAAGAGCTTCGTTTGGTAAAATTAAGAAGAGCCGTGATATGGAAAAGAACTTCTCTCTTGCATATAACTAGAATACATTGAAGCGTTTTTCTGGAGTACCTGCACTTCAAACTAATCCTCCACAATCAAATAGAGGAATTACAAATCTTATGTATTCTGCATTTCAAGTTTCCCATGGAATATTTTTCAAGATTATTGATTCAGTTTCAGTGATGAGCAGGGTCGGGTCCTCCAGGACTTCGTCGCATTGTGTGGGAATGGCTTCCATCAACCACAGCATCATCTTCTTGAACCCTTAGCTTGTGTTCTTTTGATCTTTGAAGCAATTGTCTCAATAACATGCTAGTCATATTCTTCCTCTCTAGATTGGGGTCCAGGGGACGACTTTCTGACCTAGAAACGATGAGGAAAACCAAGGCAAGGCATAAGTAGAAATTCAGGCTTGCCATTGTTCACTTTAGGCTTCAAGCTCAGTACCAAATCAAGCTTTCACAGAGGCTTATTTATAGTACTTTCTTGATTCTTTTATTTCTTTTTCATTTGATGAACTCATTATTAGTGGAATCATATGTGAGATTCAGTTCACTTTGTCTTGTCTGATGGTGCCACAAATTAATGTCTCGTGCAAATTCTGAGCGGGCCACTTCAAATTGCATGGTTTCACAGTAGTACCTGTCGATCTGCCATAGAATGTGTCAATGTACATCGTTTTTGCTAATAAAAAGTATTGACAAGTTATCCATACATTTTCGACAATATCGATAGAATATCAATACATTCACAGCACAAAAAGGTTCTATATATATATATATGATTCTCTCAAAAGAATAAAAGATTCTATATACATCAAACGAGTCTCCACTTCCCAAATGTGTATGTCTAGTATGTTACTTTTGACCTAGCATTTGATTAGTTATGCCATTAAAGAGCTCAATCATGGGTGCCTTTATAAGTTTGGTGCTAACCTTTTCCCCTTGGGGACGACGAATGGTCACCCTTTTTATTTCCAGCACTTTCGTGGGTCAACATTGCACGATCTCCTTCAAGTATAATTAACACTTTAACATGTACCTGTAGGCTCAAAGTAAGCAAGCGTGCTCGTAGAAATATATATATCTATTTTCGTTGACCTATGGGGAATTTGAATGACATGAGCTGGGACAAGAGCAAATGCGTACATGATACTATGTTCATATAGAATTTGAATTTAATATGTAGTTGGAACATGATAACACATGCATGTTGAGGGAGAGAGAGAGAGAAGGCACGAAATGGGCTTAGATGTGCAAATGCTTGCATATATAAAATACATGAGTTTTGTAGAGAATGTGGTTCCAACCTTCGAACCCAAGAACAGTAGGAGTTAGTGCAAGCGCACTTAACCACAAGGGCAGGTTGAAGGCCAATATAAAATATATATGAGTGCTGTATCTTATATATATACGTTTATAAATTCAAAAAACCTATCAACCTCTAATATATGTTTTATTATGTATTGATCATATTTTTCTTCATTTACCACATTAGGTGGTATGAGAATGAATGCTCTCTTATCACATTCTCATACCACCTAATGTGGCAGATGAAGTGGACAACTACATCAATTAAAAAGTGTCAATAAATCATAAAAGGAAAGAAAATGTTAAATTAATTTTAATTGATGTGGCTGTCCACCTCATCTGCTACACAAGATGGTATTGGAATGTGGTATACAAATGTGATAAGAGCAGTATTATTCTGTTTAAAACAATAATGCATAACAACAAAATAATTTCAGTTTGATTTCAAAGAAACATAGTGAAGGGAAAACTAGTTCTATGCATTTTTTCAACTACACAAATAGGCTAATGAGCTATCTAAAATGCATTTTAAACTAAATACAAAGAAGCGGGAAGCAAAACTAGAATCCTAGAAACTCATACAAATCCTATTTAAGTCATTAACTTGTCTTACTTGAACACACTATTGTACCTATTGAAGAGCCATAGTGGATTATCAAACAAGGAGAGATCAAAAATCACTTTACTTGAACATCTTCTCAGGGTTCAAGATTCGCTCCAATCGTAACTACAACTCTAATCCCTCTATTTAATTAGTTCTAGAGAGTCTATGATGCAAAATTTCGTAAGCCTGGAAAAGATTTTGAGTTAAATAGGATTTGTATGAGTTTCTAAGTTTCTATTTTACTTCGACTTCTTTGTATTTAGTTGAAATGCATGTTAGATAGCTCATTATCCTATTTGTGTAATTGAGAGATGCATAGAACTTAGTTTTCCCTTCAGGATCTCAAGTAAAGACAACCATCATTGAATAACTCATCTATTCACCAAAAATCAAAAGAGAAGAAACTTGTTTGTACTCAAAACTAGATGACTAGTATACTCATACTTAAAGATGAGGTGGATGATCGAGGGATCAGATCTACCTTCGGTAAGGACTTTCCTTTGGTAGGTTGAACGTTATCTGCGCAAGAGAGAGAAGAAAGCAGTAGGTAAAACCTAAGGCACCGATGTGTTATCGGCCGAAGGCCTTCCAATGCTAAAGTTAGCCGAAGGGAGAGGAGTTAACTATTGACAAAGTAAGGGCATAAGTGTCAAGTAGCTATTACCGTGTACCCTAGGGGCAAGGGGCTCTATTTATGGAGATTTTGGGTGTCCTCTTGGTGTTAAATTTCAATGTGGGATTCGTGGGAGTAACCTAGGAGGCTGCCACGTGTCATAGCGAATATACTAGTGAGGAGGTATATTTCAATGTGGGATTCTTTTCTTGTTTTTAATTTTTTTTTTTATAGTCTGTTTTTTAGTACAAGCGATAGTCTAAACTTCAGGGGATGAGTATTTCTCTCTCTCTCACACACACAACTATGATGCAATGGGGATTCGAACTTGAGACCTCTAGTCTCCAAGTCTATCTTTTCCATTGGCTAGACCAGGTTGGCAGTCTCTATCACTTGGTCTCTTGCAAGAGACTTATTCTTATTGATGCATAGCAGTGTCATCTGCTCTGTAGTTTTCTTTTGCATATAGTTTAACTAAGCTCAAGTTCAATTCCAAATAAAAAATTACTTAAAATAAGATAAAGTATGCAAGGGTGAGTTAAACAATTGTGAAAAGAAAGATATGAGAACACCAACGCATTAGCTTTTTATTGATGGTACAAAAGTTGCGATATGAAAGTTCCTATTTCATTTCACTTGAATCTCGTTACATAATATTAAGGGAAGAATTCTCATACTCCAATGATCTAGTCTCACGATAACATATAATCTTCACAATCCAACCCCATTACTTGCATCTCCAACTCGAGAAAAACATACCCTGAAAAGTTGAAACAAATAAAAATAGAGGCCATTTAGCACCCAATACCACATTACGAAAACAATTTACAACTTAAAGTTGTGTTGTGTGTTTAGAAATGTTTAAGATCACAATTCCAGGACTGGATAAAATAATCATTGTTGCATAGATTCAGCTGCTCCAAAATTGATTCAGATGGACCCTCAATTTGTGATACTCGCAAGTGTATGAGTAGTGGGTAGTATAGCATATGTAAGTGCGAGGTCGATTTCACAGGAATTGATGATAGAGTGATCCAATGCAGTTTCTTACACAAAACAGAAATGAAAACACAAAAACAGAAAACAAGAAAATAAGAAAAGGTCTAAGACAAGATGGTAAGGCTTTAGAATCCACCCTAATCGTCCTAATCATGTTATGGCAGCAAGTATACAAGTACAGATTCATTCATGAAGATTTTTGAAAATAAGTCCCTGGTGTGTAGATCAAATTGCATATATTCTCCTAAAGTATGCTCTAATGCATGATGTTTACACAAAGCTTGTACTCCATAGTGCAATCTAGGCATGGTATTTACATAGATTGAAAACACAAAGGAATCCATTAAGCACGTATGGGAATATGAACATCACAAGAACCCTAAAGCATGGTGTTTACATTAGGAGTTCTAGAAATCAATTTAGATGAACAATTCACATGCAGTTCATGAGTTTCCGTTTCTGTATAATTGGTTTTTCTGGAAATTGTTAAGCATTTTTCGTTTCATGTACACTTGTTTTGGGATCATTTGGATTTTAGTATGAATGTGTGAAGTATATAGAACTTATACAATTCTATCAGCAATTGATATGTGTTTTGATTTTTTTAGTACTTTAATCATGGTTTTCACTTCTTGGTTCCTCGCTTATTAATAGGTGCATTTTTACACAGACTCTGCAATGCAATTTCTAATTCTATAGAATTGATTTTTTTTGTTGTTGTTTATGTTTATGTTTAATTTTTTATTTTTTAAACATAATTGATATCTACATTGTTTTGTTATAGAGTAGTTTTGGTATTGCAATTTTTCTTTTGGGTTGCAGTTTTTGTTTTTGTTTGCTTTTTTTTTTTTGTTTACAACATTAATATCTACATTGTTTTGTTATAGAGTAGTAGAATAATGTTAAATTACACATTGGAATGTTTTTTTGTTGCAGTTTTTGTTTTTGTTTGTAGTTATTGTTTTTTTTTTTTACATAATTGATAGCTCCATTATTTCTATTATATAAACCTAAAAAAATACAAATATAATATATAAGGGTTTAAAACTTATAAATTTTTGTAACTTTCCAGAGCATGAGGGATTTGGTACAAATCTTGTGCGAATGTGTGTTGACATGAATGAATTTTTTTATTTTTATATTTAACAAAATCATTGACTGTTAACATAAATACCGTGTAATTGAAAAATATCACAAAAATAAGGTTGGTGTAGTTGTTTGTGAATGAGCTTCCTCCTTTGAGGGTCAAGGTTCGAATTCCTTCAATGAAATAAATTGTAGTTTTGAACTTGTTTTGGCAGTTTTGAGTTGATGACTTATACTTCCACTAGTTAAAAAAAACCCCTTGCGCGACAAAACACAATTCGTCGCTCAAAGTGACTTTGCGCGACGAAAATTAAACTTCGTCGCTCAAAGTCTTACGCGACTAAATTTTGCGCAGCGAAACACAAATCGTCGCACAAAGTCATTTTGCGCGACGAAGTGTGGTTCGTCTCGTAAAGTCTTTAAAAAAATAAAGAAAATAAAAAATTATTTTTAAAAATCTTTGGATGACTTTGCGTGACGAAACAATAAAATTCGGTGCACAAAAGTCTTGCGCGACGAAGTGTGTTTCGTCTCGCAAAGTATTTACAAAAATAAATAAAATATTTTTTTTAATAAAAATCTTTGCATGACTTTGCGCGACGAATTTCTAAACTTCGTCTCGCATAGTCTTTACAAAAATAAAAATAAAAATAAAAAATTATTTTGTTAGAAAAATATAATATTTTAAATGTATTATATTTTAAATTGACGATCAAATTGGTTCATTGTATTCATATAGGGTCAAGGAGCGTAGCTGTAAAAAATCATCAAAATCAAAATTGAAATAACCGTTAAATCGTGATTTTTCGTTTATAACCGTCGAAAAGTTTTGTCCTATTACTTGATCTCTGAATGTTTATTTTTTCTGATTTTTGGCGTATATGATCTCGAAGTATAAACAAACAAGTTTGACGGTTGGATCTTTGAAACTAGTTTCGTAGAATGCGTATGCCATCAAAACAATATATTCACTAACAATTAAGAGTTTATTTATACTTTCATTAAATACAACATAAGATTTTGTGGTATCCATTAGTGTAAATATTTTAAACTGAAGATCAAATTGAGTCATTGTATTTATATAGGTTCAAGGAGTGTAGCTGTAAAAAATCATCAAAATCGGAGTTAAAATAACCGTTAAACGTGATTTTTGTTTATAACCATCGAAAAGTTTTGTCCCATTACGTGATCTCTGAATGTTTATTTTTTCCGATTTTTAGGGTATACGATCTCGAAGTATAAACAAACAAGTTTGACGGTTGGATCGTTGAAACTAGTTTCATAGAATACATATGCCATCAAAACAAAATAGTCACTAACAATTAAGAGTTTATTTATACTTTCATTAAATATAACATAAGATTTTGTGGTATTCACTAGTGTAAAATATTTTAAATTGACGATCAAATGCAGTCATTGTATTCATATAGGGTCAAGGAGTGTAGCTGTAAAAAATCATCAAAATTAGAGTTGAAATAACCGTTAAATCATGATTTTTCGTTTATAACCATCGAAAAGTTTTGTCCTATTACTTAATCTCTAAATGTTTATTTTTTCCGATTTTTGGCGTATATGATCTCGAAGTGTAAACAAATAAGTTTGACGATTGGATCGTTGAAACTAGTTTCGTAGAATGTGTATGCCATCAAAACAATATATTCACTAACAATTAAGAGTTTATTTATACTTTTATTAAATATAACATAAGATTTTGTTGTATCCACTAGTGTGAATATTTTAAATTGACGATCGAATGCAGTCATTGTATTCATATAGGGTCAAGGAGTGTAGCTGTAAAAAATCATCAAAATCAGAGTTGAAATAACCGTTAAATCTTGATTTTTCGTTTATAACCGTCAAAATGTTTTGTCCCGTTACTTGATCTCTAAAAAAAAAAATTTCCCGATTTTTGGCGTATATGATCTCGATGTGTAAACAAACAAGTTTGATGGTTGGATCGTGGAAACTAGTTTCGTAGAATGTGTATGCCATCAAAACAATATATTCACTAAAAATTAAGAGTTTATTTATACTTTCATTAAATATAACATAAGATTTTGTGGTATCTACTAGTGTAAATATTTTCAATTGATGATCGAATGCAGTCATTGTATTCATATAGGGTCAAGGAGTGTAGCTGTAAAAAATCATCAAAATCAGAGTTGAAATAACCGTTAAATCTTGATTTTTCTTTTATAACCGTCAAAATGTTTTGTCCCATTACTTGATCTCTTAATGTTTATTTTTTCTGAATTTTGGCGTATATGATCGTTGAGCAGCTTTAAATTTGTTTATTTTGTACGTATAACACTTAAGAAATTGAATAGTATATATATTTATTAGTAGCTTTAAATTTTTTTTTAAACTTTGCGCGACCAATATAATAATTCGTCGGCAAAGTATACTCTAAAAATTTGGGCGGATACCAAAAATGGGAATTTAAAAAAAAAAAATTACAGTCCTTCGTCGACCAATATAATAGTTCGTCACGCAAAGTTTTGCGGGACCAATATATAGTCCTTCGTCGCGCAAAGTATACCCGAAAAATTTGGGCCGGTACCAAAAATGCGAATTTTTTTAAAAAATTTTTTCCAACTTTGCGCGACCAATATATAGTAGTTCGTTGCGCAAAGTATACTCTAAAAATTTTGGCGGGTACCAAAATGGGAATTTTTAAAAAAAAATTACGACTTTGCGGGACTAATATATAGTCGTTCGTTGCGCAAAGTATACCCGAAAAATTTGGGCGGGTACCAAAAATGCGAATTTTTTTTCCAACTTTGCGCGACCAATATATAGTAGTTCGTCGGGCAAAGTATACTCTAAAAATTGGCGGGTACCAAAAATGGGAATTAAAAAAAAATTACGACTATGCGGGACCAATATATAGTCGTTCGTAAAAGCAAAGTATACCCAAAAAATTTGGGCAGGTACCAAAAATGGGAAGCGGGAATATGGTGGTTGCGCAAAACTTTGAGCGACCAAAATTTCGTCGCGCAAAACCCTAAAAATTTGGGCGCGCACCAAAAATTGGAAATTTTTTTTAAAAAAAATTCCGAGACTTTGCGCGAGTTTCGTCGCGCAAAGTGATACGGTTTTTAAAACCAAAATAACACCTCCACCATTTTCTCAATGTCTTCTACTCTTACCTCTCCTCTCTCTTTCCTTCTCCCCAAATCCTACCATTTCTCTCACACTCACTCCTCTCACTTAATCTCTCATCTCTCTGTTCACTATCTCTCACTCTCACTCACTCTCTTATCTCTCTTTTCATCGTCTCTCACTCTCACTCACTCTTTCATCTCTCTCTCACTATCTTCTCTATTCTCTCACACTCACTTCTCCCTCTCATTCTCACCCACTCAAAATCTTGCCAAAAGGTATATTCTCTCCAAACTTTAATTTTTTTTTTCCCATTGATATGTGTTTTTGGAGTTAGTTTTGAGTTTATGCCAATTTTTTGTTATTTTGTTGTTATTTGACAATATTTGTTATTTTTTTGGGTAGGGAATCGTTGAGACTTTGACGGCTAAAGTTGAGGATTTGGACGCTATCGAAACATATCCTCCGCCACTATCACCACAATAGGCTTGTAGATTTTATTATTGTACTTTGTTAATTTATGTGTACATTTTGAATATTATATATATTGGATAATTTGACCACTATTTTTCATATGTAATTTTATTTTGAATATGTCAATTTAAATTAAAGTAATTAAAAAAAATAAAATCATACAATTAAATTAAATTTAAAAATTAAAAATTTGAAAAATTAATATAATGAAATTGATATAAGAGAAATAATAAAACAAAATGTCAAAAACCTTGGGCGACAAAATATTTCGTCGAGCAAACTATTAAACTAGTTTATTTTAATTAAAAATTAAAAAAAAACAAAAATTAAAAAAAAATTGAATATTTCGTCGCGCAAAAGATTTGCGCGACATTAGGATTCGGTCACGCAAAGATTTGTGCGACATTAGGATTCGTAGACAAAGTATCTCTGCGAGAAAAAAAAAAAAATTTCGTCGCGCAAAACCTTTCTTTACGATCTTTGTGCGACAGAACTTGTGCGACCAAAATTATTTCGTCGCACAAAGTGTTTTTTGTAGTAGTGTTCATGATATAGTTTCACTTTATCTTGATTTTAGTTAAAGCTTATTGAGTTTCAAAATGGTTATGGTCACATTAGTTATAAAAGAGATTTATTTTTAGTATTTGCGAAACTGAGGGTTAGTATGTTCATATTAAACAATTTAAAACTTTATTTTTGTCCCCTTATCAAGGTTATTAGTTTCTTCCTTGTTTTGCACCTCCAAGACATAGATAGTTGAGGTCAATTGCACCACATTTGAGGCTCTCTGGAGTGCTCGCATACCCTCTTCAACTTGTAGGCAAAACCCTTAAAAATTAGGGATTTTTGTAGAAATGTCACTTGAATTTATACATCAGTTTCAATTTTTCACCTTAAATTTTTTTTTAAGTAAAATGTCAACTTAAGTTTTCAAAATTCATGATTTGTCACCTGACTTTAACATTATCCAATTTTAAAGGGTATTTTAGTCTTTCTAATATTAACCCTCTTTTTTATATAATTTAAATATAAAGCTACGTAAACCCTCTTGCTTGAAAAGACTAAAATACCCATAAAAATGGATGGAAAATTGGATGATGTTAAAGTCAGGTGACAAATCATGAATTTTGAAAACTTAAGGTGACATTTCGCTTAAATTTTTCTTTAAGGTGACAAATTGAAACTTATGTATAAGTTCATGTGACATTTCTACAAATATCCCTAAAAACTATCTACTTTTGTAATATTTAGTGTGCTATTTTTAGAATATGCTCTGATATGCCCAAAACTATTAGGATAACTTATTTATGTTGTATATGTTTGGTTGGGGTTTTGAAACCTAAATTGGACTGTGAATGTTATGGTGGTTGAGTATTGTGAAAATTTAGAAGTGCTCTATTGTAGGTTGATAATTGGAAATGCTATATTTATAGGGGAGACTCTGTCGGATTTTCGGCATGAGTCGAACCAATTTAGATAATCTAAACCAAGGGCTAAGGGTAGCAGTCCCGACACCTAGTGGATGTCGAACATGTTCACGACCTCTCTCGAGTTCCAAAGCAGAATCTAAGGTCCTGAAGGACATGGGGTAATTAATAGGTTTAATGTAGGTTATACTTGGGCCATTCACATCAAATTAGAACCAAAATCGGTACTATTTAACCAGTCCAGTTCGATCAGGTTTTAGTGAAAGAAATTATAAAATCGGCCGTTTATTATTATTATTATTATTATTTCAAATTATTTTTTTATACAAATTCCAACTCAAATTTTATTTTTTGGGTTTGAAAATTAATAAATAATCCAATTTTATACAAAGAAAGATATTGGGCCTAAAAAAGAGAGATGTTTTGAAGTTGGATTTGGGGAAATATTAGTTATGAGATTAAAAATGTAGCATTGGTTTTAAATAATTTTGTAAAAAAAATAAAATAATACACAATCAGTCCGGTTCAATTTGGTAAGGTGTGAAACCAAAATTGGAACCGATTCGGGTTGGTTTGATGCCGATTTGTTGACTTTTTTGTCAACCGGTATTTTTCATCCTGGTCCGGCTTAATGTTCCTGTTTCGATTCCCGATGCCCACCCTTAGTTGAGCCTATGGGTGGGAATATCCCCTACCAATTGAACCAAACGTTGTCATGTGTTCCTAATCAATGTGTGATTGAGCGCAGATCCCTTTTTCGCACTTGTTCAGAATAGTCTTGTCTATTTATCTATGTTCTTGTCCATTTGTAATTATGTCATTGGCGTGTGAAATCTTACCTCCACAATAATACTACGATTTTACTAATTTACTACCGAGTTTGGAAGAATTTCTTAATATTTCCAAACACTTCATTATTTGATATTATACAAATATTAACATAATCGTGAAGCATTTCCAAGGTGAGGAGTTATGTTCTTGCTGATCATTTATCAAAAGTAGTTGACGTCATGATCTTCATCAATTACGTACTGAAGTGATTTCACTCCACTTCGCTTGCTACTTTCTAATTTCCAACTACTCCCAAATGATATCTCACCATCATAAGTTATCATTCTTCCATTGATCTTTGGATTTTCTTCCTCTTTGGTGATTTCTGGAATCGATATACTTGTTGTATCCGGTTTTGGAAGAGAATTGTGTGGGACTTTCTCTTCTATGATTTCAGAGGTAAAAGAAGAGCTTTCCACGACTGAATGTGGAAAACTTTCAAAATCTAGTATTTCAGTACTCATTTGATCTGAAATGGAAAAGTCAGTTGCTTCAACACTGTTCTTGGAAATGGATCTGCTCTTGGAGAGCCTGTGTCGTGCATTCTTGTGCCAGTTTTTTAGGCCATCTACTACACGTTCAGTAAACACTGCTTTCTTCATGCCAGAACCCATCTATGAAGTAAACCATTATGGGGAAAGAAAAAAGAAAATAAGAGATGTCATTTGATTTGAAATTATGCATGATTTGTAGCTCAATCCATTCAATCTTACATATATATACATTTTTCTTACCTGGGTAACAAGTGCGTGAAGAGGTAGGGTCACATAACCGCAAATGAACTGCACAAGAAGTCCCATGGAAATCCTTATGGCTATGGCTTCCCTTTTGCGATTTAGGCAAGACCCTTGGCCATACTGAAACTGTTATTGCCAATATGGGATAAGCTTTAGAATATGAAAATTGATGGAATTTTCCAACATGTATAAGATTTACATACCCATGTCCACGTTAAGAATGCCAGCTGAAAGGAGTTCTGCAATCCATTCAAATACTTTATTCAAAACCCCTATCATAATTTTAATAATATATATATATATATATATATATATATATATATATATATATATATATACACACTATCCTCTTGCTCCACTGTTGTTATTATATGATTGGTAGATTGTAAAATTCGACCATTATAATTAGGTTGATTTTGACTGATGCGATTCAAATTCACAATCTAACAACATAACAATTGTATATGTATGACAAGAAATTATTTTGTTATTTACATGCATGAATACCTAACCATGAATAAGCTTTTTTTTATTTGAAAAAAAAAGGAAGTAAGATATGGTAACTATATGTAAACATGATTTATATCCATTGAACTTGCAATATTTTCATTGGTCACATTTGGAGCCAATGATTAGATTGAATTGCATATCTCACTAGATTCAACCTACTTTGAAAGAATAAATGGAGGCCAACTTTCAAATTTTCAAGTTGAAGGTAGAAAGATTAGTAATGAATAAAACTTATTTGTTTCAATCCTCATAAAATGACAGGATATCAACATCTTATGATTTATTCCCCACAAAATGAAAATTTCTTAAACTCTATCTTCATTTCCTATACTTCAACATATCTTGAATTTTGCGAGCTATGCAATCCAATTCTTAAACTCTATCTTCGTTTCATTACAATTTCGAGGTCATGTCGGGAATTCACCTTATATTGTTGAATTTTTTTTTTGAATTTATTGATCTAGTATGATGAAGAAATTTGAAATGCTTGTGTTATATCTACCTGGATTAGGACGAATTGGATGAGATGAAGAAGCCAATGTGGTCGACCAAACCAAAACAAGTCATCATTGAGCTTCACTACAAGACAACCTCGAATGACAGGATTCTTGCAACTCTCCACACCCATTTTGGTTATAATCATTTCCAGTTTTGCACCCACTACTATAACAATCTTCACGAAAGAAATATTGACAGAATATTATATATAATTAAGAAAAAAAAATTTGAAGTCTTCAAATAATATTTTGTTATATATATATATATAGAAGATGATGTCATGTGTTGTACCAGTAGGGGGATGAATGGTAGCCAATAATGGTTATAAAACACTGCAAAAGAAAAAAAAAATCAAGGCATAATGTTACCACTATTATTTGTCAACGTATTTAAGCATAAATGTCCTTCAAAACTTATGTTGAAGCGAACCGAATCCTGAACTTATTTTAATCCTACTCCATTAGCCCATGTTCGTTCAGCGTCAAGAACTTAAACGATGAGAATTAAAATAAATAAAAAATGCTGCAGTTGTCTTACCATGTGCACTGGAAAATATGAAAAGGATGGAGAAGAGCCAGATCCAAAATCTGCAAAAAGAGTTCCAAAATGTATGTTGAAGAGGCATCTCATGAAATGATAAGCTATACTTAGAAAAATGTATAGAGTTTTACCTTATTCCAACAACTTGCTCAAAGTCGTCATCGAAAGCTCTTGCAAGGAATTTCAGGAAATTGAAGTTGCTACTTTTTGTGAAGTTTGCCTGTGCAATCCAAACATGAAAACATCAGATCCAAGTTGTAAAAAAGTAATTTTAATATTTTGTTTCTTACTTTCTTTTTTCTTAATGAGATTTTTGTTTCTTAATTTTTGCATTTGACATCAATCTATGTGATCTTGCTTACCTCAATGAACCCATTTCGCAGCGTCATGTAATCGGCTTTTGAGATTGAACCACTAAACTGCTAAGCAAAACAAACCTATATATAAACCATATCAGAATCCATATGGTTGCTTAATTGTTTTTTTTAGTACAAGTGATTGGGGAGAGGGGTTTATACACAAATATTCATTGGGTGCATGGAGATTTCGAACCTCGGTGCTCACATTTATCTTTAGTACCCTGTCTCTAACATAAGCAAGGTCTTCTTTACCCTGCTCATGAGCTTTTTTGTATGTTCTAAATTCAACCAAAATTTGGATCCGTTGATATTGAATACAAGATTTCGAATGCAGGGATAAATGTGTAATACTTCAACTACGAACACCATGGACCTCCTATTTTCCGTTTGACATTGTTGTATTAAATTAAACAAACAACAAATTAAGTCTTAATCTAATTTACTTCTCTTCCCAACATCATAAGAGCTTTCAAACTTGATGAGTTAATATGATTATGACTTACAGGCCAAAGCAACAGAGGATGTTTACTCCAGAACTTCAAATGTCTTTTCCCAAAAGGAGTTTGATGGATAAGCTGAAACCTCCTTGAATCTGTACACACATAAGAAATTTGATTATCATTAATCGGCGTAAAACCGTGTTTGCAGTCATAATTTCCTTCTAAACAAATATAAATCCAAAATAAGGAAGAAAAAAATTTCCAGACAGAATTGTGCAAAATCTAGTAACAAGATGAAGCCGAATTGTAAGAACGATATCATGCAGAGGGATTGCTCATCAAGTCTTGGATACTACTAATTGTGGAAGTGATAAAAATGGGTGTCATCATAATAACAATGACCATTACATATGGATGCAGAGGGATTACCGTTACGAATCTGGTATTCTAATGTTCGAGTCTCATCCTCCCAAGCATTCCATTTCCTCATTCTGGTATTCACAATCAAATTTCAATGAAGGTCAGTATAAGATGTAAGTCATTTCAAGAAGAAAGAAACAATTATAACTAATTATAACTTATGAGACTTTCAGTTGATGGACAGCTACAAATCTCTCTCTTGTTGCCTAGAAGGAGATAAGAGAGGTGAGAGGTAGGAAACTATTGTGGCATGAATTTTATCACCAGGTCGAAATAAATACTACTAAATAATTTGAAAAATTGTGGGCTATACCGGGTTTAATGTGTAAAATATACAGACCGACTTAAGTATGACTCAAAACACGATTGGTTCACTACTAAAAAAAACCCCTTGCGAACCAAACTTTGCGCGAAAAAAAATTCGTCGCGCAAAGTGACTTTGCGCGACAAATATAAATCATCGTCGCTCAAAGTCTTACACGACTCAATTTTGCGCAACGAAAACAAATCGTCGCACAAAGTCACTTTGCGCGAACAAACTTTGCGCCGACGACAAAATCGTCGTGAAAAAAGTAACTTCACGCGACGAATATGAGAATTCCGTGCACGAAGTTTTCACGAACGATAATGATTCGTCTCGCAAAGTATTTACAAAAATAAATAAATAATTAATTATTTTTAAAAAATTTTGGATGCCTTTGCGCGACGAAAAATAATAATCTTCGTCTCGCAAAGTCTTACTAAAATTAAAATTAAAAATAAAAAAAATTTGGATGACTTCGCCACGAAATAATAATCTTCGTCCCGCAAAGTCTATACAAAAAATAAATAAAATAAATAAATTATTTTGTTAGAAAAATATATTATTGTAGTTCGGATTGGGTTTTTGTTAGAAAATATATATTTTAAATTGACGATCAAATTGGTTCATTGTATTCATATAGGGTCAAGGAATGTAGCTGTAAAAAATCATCAAAATCGAAATGAAATAACCGTTAAGATATTACTTTCATTTATAACCGTCGAAATTTTTGTCCTATTACTTGATCTTCAATGTTTATTTTTTCCGATTTTTGGCGTATATGATCTCGAAGTATAAACAAACAAGTTTGACGGTTGGATCGTTGAAACTGGTTTCATAGAATACATATGCTATTAAAACAATATATTCACTAATAATTAAGAGTTTATTTATACTTTTGTTAAATATAACATAAAATTTTGTGGTATCCACTAGTGTAAATATTTTAAATTGAATGGAAGTGGTTCATTGTATTAATATAGGGTTCAGGAGTGTAGCTCTAAAAAATCATGAAAATCAGAGTTGAAATAACCGTAAAATTATGATTTTTCGTTTATAACGTCGGAAAGTTTTGTCCTATTACTTAATCTCTGAATGTTTATTTTTTTTTCCGATTTTTGGCGTATATGATCTCGAAGTGTAAACAAACAAATTTGACGGTAGAATCGTTTGAAACTAGTTTCGTAGAATGCGTATGCCATGAAAACAATATATTCACTAACAAATAAGAGTTTATTTATACTTTTTATTAAATATAACATAAGATTTTATGGTATCTACTAGTGTAAATATTTTAATTACGATCGAATGTAATCATTGTATTCATATAGGGTCAAGGAGTGTAGCTGTAAAAAATCATGAAAATTAAGTTGAAATACCGTTAAATCGTGATTTTTTCGTTTATAACCGTAAAAGTTTTGTCCTATTACTTTAATCTCTGAATGTTTATTTTTTTCCGATTTTTGGCGTATATGAATTTCGAAGTGTAAACAAACAAATTTGACCGTTGGATGGTTGAAACTAGTTCGTAGAATGCGTATGCCATGAAAACAATATATTCACTAATAAATAAGAGTTTATTTATACTTTTATTAAATATAACATACGATTTGTGGTATCTACTAGTGTAAATATTTAAATTGACGATCAAATGCAGTCATTGTATTCATATAGCATCAAGGAGTGTAGCTGTAAAAAATCATCAAAATCAGGGGTTGGAATAACCGTTAAATCATGATTTTTCGTTTATAACCGTCGAAATGTTTTGTCTCATTAATTGATCTCTTAATGTTTATTTTTTATGAATTTTGGTGTATATGATCTCGATGTATAAACAACCAAGTTTGACGGTTGGATCGTTGAGTAGCTTTAAATTTTTTTTTTATTTTGTACGTATAACACTTAAGAAATTGAATAGTATATGTATTTATTACTAGCTTTAAATATTTTTTTAAGACTTTGCGCGACCAATTCGTTTTTGCCCGCGCAAAGTATATTCTTAGAAATTTGAGCGTGTACCAAAAATGTGAAATTTTTTTAAAAAAAAATTTCGACTTTTGCACGAAGCCAATATATAAATATTTGTCGACAAAAGTCTACTATAAAAATTTGGCGGGCACCAAAAACGGGATTTTAAAAAAAAAAAATTTCGGACTTTGCGCGACCAATATAATTATTCGTCGCGCAAAAGTATATATCCTAAAAATTTGCGGGCACCAAAATGGTTTTTTTTAAAAAATTCGACTTCCAAGACCAATATAAATATTCGTTGACGCGAAGATTCTTAAAAAATTTGGCGGGGATATTTTGGTTCAACGAGAGTGGGCGACCAGAAATCGTGCAAAACTGGGAAAATTTGCGGGCACCAAAATGGGAATTTTTTTTTAAATACACTTTTGCGCGACCAATGTTTTTTCGCGCAAAGTGATACGTCTTTAAAAGCAAAATAACTCCTCCACCATTTTTCAATGTCTTCTAAATCCTACCATTTCTCTCTTCCCACTCCCCAAATCCTACATTTCTCTCACACTCACTCCTCTCACTTAATCTCTCATCTCTCTCTCTTCACTATCTCTCTCTCTCTCTCACTCAATTTCTCATCTCTCTTTTCATCATCTTCTCACTCTCACTCACTCTCTCACTCTCTCTCTCACTATCTTCTCTAATTTTCTCACACTCACTTCTCTGTAAATTTTAAATTTTTTCATTATTGGAGTTAGTTTTGGGTTTATGCCAATTATTTGTCATTATTTTATGTTATTGTTTTGTTATTTGACAATATTTGTTTTTTTTTTTTGTAGGGAATTGTTGAGGCTTTGATGGCTAGAGTTGAGGGTTTGATATAAGAGGCTTGTAGATTTTATTATTGTACTTTGTTAATTTAGTGTACATTTTGAATATTATGTATATTGGATAATTTCCAACCACTATTTCTCTTATGTAATTTTATTTTGAATATGTCAATTTAAATTAAAGTAATTAAGGAAAATAAAATCATACAATTAAATTAAATGTAAAAAAATTAATATAATGAAATTGATATAGAGAAATAATAATAAAAAATATCAAAAACCTTTGCAGGCGACAAAATATTCGTCGCGCAAACTATTAAATTAGTTTTTTTAGTTTAAATTTTCAAAAAAACAAAAATTAAAAAAAATGAATATTTCGTCCGCAGCAAACCTTTGCCACCAACATTACTTTCGTTCACGCAAAGCATATAATATTCGTTCACCGTAAAGTAATTAATATTCGTCGCGCAAAGTTTTTATTGTGGGTCGCGCAAAGTTTTCAAAGATCGTGCGAAAAGTTTCTAGATTCGTCACGAAAAGTTGTTATTTTCGTCGCGCAAAGTCGCATGATTCGTGGCACAAGTTTATCCTCGTCGGCGCAAAGTGGCTTTGTCTACGAGAAATTTCCCTTTCGCGGCAAACCCTTTCTCCACGAAGTTTTCGCACAGATGGTTGCGCGACGAAAAGTCATTTGTGCGCGCAAAGTGTTTTTTGTAGTATGTGGTTGTCCTTTTTTCATTTTTTTTTTATAAGCGAATATTGGGAGATGAGGAAATCAAACTTAGGACCTTGGGTGTAAGATTAAATTCTCTTAAACTACTTAAATCCTTGTACCTGCTTGGTCCTTGAAGAATCCTGCTGTTGCTACAAAATAGCATGTCCAAGGTTGCTACGGCATGTTTGTGGCCAGGACCGTGAATGAACTGATTTTTCTTCTTGAATATCAATTAAATTATAATCCATAGGAAATAAAATAAATCTATAATCAAGGAGAACATGTTTGTCGCCTAGCCAGTGGACCTACTCTACTCTCCTTTCTTATCAACTGAGTGAGATTTAAGCCATGGGACGGCACCATAGTGGAAACTGGGTCAAACTCTCCCACTACCGTCTTAAAAGGAATCTGAATATAATATTCTCTCTCCCTCCTAACAAATGAAAAGAAAACAAAAACAAAAAAGAGAAGAAGAGAGATTCCTCAACCCAGCTACTTAGAGTCCTCAGTAATTTAAATAAATCCAAAACAAAACAGACAAGCAAACTCGAAATCTTTTATTTTGCAATTAGGTCCTAGTGCTTATTAAATTTCTCTTCTTTTTCTTTCCCTATATAACGGTACATATATTTATATATAATATACACAATAGATGTATGAATTAACCTTGGCCATCCCAAGAAACATGGTTAGAATGCAGTAGAGCACATGAAAAACTGCCAGCAGAAGATAAAGATGTTCAGTTGCAAAAGATCCTTCCCTTGACACTAGAGAAACCATCCCCTAAATCTACACAAAAACCAAAAACAAAAAAAATTCTAAATTTAATTAGATAAGGTTATAAATAACGTGTCGAAATTTTCTAGGAAAGGGGCGATAAAAATAAGTTAAAAGCTCAAAAATAATAAAATAATTAGACAACCAAATACCTTAGAATCTAATGAAGATTAATTTTAAAAAAATCAATTTAGATTGGTCTAATTGAAATGCATATCAAAGATACTCAGATTAAACAAATAAATCATAATTGATCATCTATTCATGTGCTATTATATTGATCATACAAAATACAGAGAGCCAAATCAGTAATAATAATAACAATTCTATTTATTTGTAATAATAAACATATTATAAATAAATAACAAACAAAAAAATTAAAAAAATTTAAAAAAAAAAGAAGAAACACACGTTAGTTCTGGTAGTGAAGAAGAAAAAAAATACCAGACCTTAAGAAAATATAAAACAACTAAAAATGACTTTTTTTATACAATATATATAATATATATTTTTGTGGTCATAAATTGTGATTTCATTAAATGACCTCAATAGTGGAAAGGTTTGGACATTAAACACATAGTTCATTTTAAAAAACCACACATCTGATCCGACAGTCGTCACTTAAAACCTAAGGAAAACAAAAGTTGAGTCATGGTAAGTACTTACTCTTCGGCAAGGAATAAGCCATCGCGGCGCCTCACAGAGCTTACATCCCATGGCAACCATAACTGTTTGGGCAATACTAAAGGGCGTTTCAGGGCACCTCCCAGGAAGCTTTTTCCCGGCGAAGGGAGGTGCAGCTACACCTCCTTTGACCTCTCTGAGTCGTCGTGGTTCTAAGGTTATGGCTGCAATTTTCATAAGTAAAGTCTTCAAAGGGTAATGCAATAGTGGGGTGTGCTAGCTTCCTCGAAGATTTTTTTTTTTTTTTGTTCTTGGTGGAAAAAATATTTCTTATAGATAGTTTTAGACAATTATGTATCTATATTTGTTATCACGTGCTACGTAATGATAAGAATTATTTAGGGCAGTTTGATAATCATTTCAAATTTTAGTTTTTAGTTTTTAGTTTTTATATTTTGTGTTAGAGGATATAGAAAAATGAGAGTGAGGATGGTATAAGAGGATAAGGGGAAAGAAATAACAAAAGTGAAAGCAATTTCAAATATATTACAATTTTTAATTTTTATTTCACTTTGTTACTCCTCCTCCCATTCTCCCCTCTCTTATCCCCTCTTAATCCCATCTCTATTCTCATTTTGACTTCCATTGTCCTTTTTTTTTCCTCTATCTTCTAGCATAAAAATAAAACTAACGCTGCCATTTAAATTTAAATGGTTATCAAAGTGAATTTTAATAATGAGATGAAGTTACTACAAGCAGTAGAGTGGAATATTTACCAAGAAGGACAAACAAAATTTAGTTAACAAAAATTATTTTACCATGGACCTCTCTACCAATCCGATGTTCAAACTTTGTAAGAAAGAGGTTAAAGGCCGGCCATAAGCAAAATATAATTATGTAAGGGATGTAGCTTTCAAAATGGTCCGTTAATCCTTGGTGAGCCTAATTCGCTCTGCCATTTATTATTATTATTATTATGTCGGTTGTAGATAGAGATTGTAATTTATAAATTTGACGCACAATTTACCAGCCCATTACACCAGATGTCCATAAAGTTCTTTACCTTTGCCTCGCAGTAATTTTCATCGTTGACTTCCTTAGAAAAACTGGTGGAGTTTGAGCCTGAAAGTTGCGTGGCTGATGAGACAGCAGGTTCTGCGTCTTCCACATATTTACATGGAAGAAAAGTGTCTGCCAAAGTTGGGCAACGCAGATTTTTGATATTGGCACCTCTGATATCGTAAGAAGCAGTGATACCAAACCCAGTTTCATCATTTCTATTGAAAATCAAACAAACTAATCAAGAACAAATTTTATGGGAATCATTTCATAAATTAATTTGGGAAATGAAGAAAACAAAAATTGGAAAGGTGAGGCTGGCAAGAGCTTATCATTTAAAGTGATTAAAAGTTTCTAATGCACTCGATGTCCTCAATTTGAATTTCCCCCTCCCCGAATATTTTTTATAAGAAAAAAGAGCTTTTTAGAAAACATGGCGGAATCAAGTAGGGTTTGTGGCTTGTAAGTAATTATTACCTGTTTTGAACTTCATCAAAGCCCTACTTGGGATTTGCTTCTCCTTCTATTAAGAAACTGATGATGAAACAACCAAATTAAATGTTAACCACATATAAATATTGATTAGTAAAAGCATTTTGATACACAGGCATGCATGCATACCGTTGTTAGATGGTGAATACTAGAGTCGATGATGAAGGATCGGAAGAAGAAAAACAAAGCAAATATTGATACAGCCCAGTTTCATGTCTCTTCAAGCGAACCTCCTCTCCCTCGTTTGCATTTCTCTCTCTCCAAACACTTCGTTATCTGATTGTTAATATAGGACAACGTACAAGTACGGAAGATCTTGTAGTTTTTTTAAAAAAATTAATCATGCTAATTTAGTTTTAATTAAAGTGATTACTTGCGTGCGTAAATGGTGCAAAATAATCATAAATTATCATTGGAATTTCTGCCCATTTACTAGTGGTGATATTATTATCATACAATTTCTGCCCATTACCTAATCGTACAAGAAATAATCATAAATTATCATTGAATTTCTGCCCATTACTTAATGGTGAGGAATAATCATAAATTATCATTGAATTTCTGCCCACCGAAAACAAACTTATTAGTTTTGATTTGTATAAAAAATTATTCAACGGTTGGATTGAGAACACTGTGCCTGTACAACAGGGATGTCATTCCATAAAAGACCAGTGCATGCGTCAAACAATATTTTTACACCATGCTCGTACTGACAGCTTTGACAAAAACACAAAAAGCGGAAGTTGAAGTTTCTTCCATCTATAATAAGCAATATGTCTTTCTTTTTTTTGTTTTTTGGTTTTGTTACAAGCCAAAGTTCTTATGCTTATGGTAGTTGACACCTTGTTTCTGTTTGGTTAAGAGGCAGATCCACAGAGGAGCAAGGGTGGTCAATTGAGCCCTCCAGACCCCTGAAGATCCTCCATTAGAGCAGCCAATCTTGACCCTCGCAAGGTGTCGAGGGAAATGCCCCCAAAGGGGCAGACTTACGTGCAGCTGGAGAGGAGGGCGGGCCGGGTAGAGCCCCCTTACAGCAAGGACTTCTTATTTTTGTTAAACTGGGCAACAAAAACAAACGTGAAACACTTAGTTTTTTTAGGGCTCACTCAACATTAGACTAAGACGTTTCTTTAACTTTTCATTTGCACCTTTAAAAAAAAAAAAAACACACGCGGGGCTTATTCCTACTTTACCCCTATTCCCTAATCTCATCCCTCTTTCATACAAATGTAATTCATTAGTTTCATTGAAGGGAAATACCACTTGAAATTTTCTTATAATTTTTTAAAAAAACCTCATCTTCCTCTCTCTCTAGAGTTTTTCAGAAACGGGATCATTTCATTGAAATTAATTAGAGCTCTAAAACTTCCCGTATCCTATCCATCATTGAAAGAAGTTAAGATCATTGAAATATCAAATATAGATTTCAAGGGTTGAAAATTTTTGGAAGTTTTTAATTGGGTTATTATAAGAGCTTTCAGTTGGGTTGAGATTTCAGTTTTGTTCTATTTTTTTTTCCTCCTCCTTATTCACTTTATGTTATATTCTTCTTTTTTTTCTTTTTTTTTTCTTTTTTTTTGGCCTTCTCTTCATTTGGGTCAAGAACGGCACGCAAGTGAGATTGATATGAACATAAACTTTCTAAGATGATTAAAGGTTTCAATTTTAACTTTTTTTATGATTATATTATTTGTTGTTTATTGGGTTTTTAAAAATAAATTGAGGCGAGTTCAATTATTTGAGTTTAATTTTATATTTATATTAAAACATGTATAATGATAAATTAATGTGAGATAGAAAAAAAAAGACAAAAGAAAGAAAAACAAAAATATTTGACTAAAAAAAGAATTTGTGAGATTTTATACGTTGACCCCCGAAGAGAATTCCTGGATCCGCCACTGTATGGAGTCAACCACAAAATTAGCGGTAGACATTTTGATCCGAAAAGATCCGCATACCAATCATACCGATACTTTAGTTTGGATTAATAGTTGAGATTTTAAACTATCAAAAAG